>MU224136.1:2098246-2139767 GCA_018584345.1 Thuja plicata | reverse complement strand
TATATATATATATATATATATATGACTAAATTGACTTGATTAATGCTCATTCAACTTAGTGGACATTATTAAAAACACTTGGCACATTAACTCCAAACTTCCTTTCACTGAAAGAGATGCAAGTAATATCCTACATTAGTTTGTCATTAAGACAAACAGTTGGTATGCACAACTTTATTTAAGTTTGAAAACTATGATTTGCTGATATGAAATGACTGATTACAACTCTGATTGCAATGATGAATTTGTGACTGTTTATTTCACAAATAAGCTCATATAGATGCCCTAAAGGTTGATATGAATTTCCATACTTATGCTTCAGACTTACAATGTAAATACTTGCATATATGAAGACTAAAACTTGGAATGAACTGCAGATCTAAAAACTGTTATGACAACAAATTCTAGAATTGCAAACTGGCAATCAAAGTCCCATAAATATTCTCCTATAAGTATGCAATATGCACTTGACAAACTTTAACCATTGCATGATATAAACCCCAGGTGTCAAGAGGAAGGTATTGTAGCAACTATTGTTCACAAGTGTTGTAGTGTCACTGTTCACGGGTACTATAACAACTATTAAATAGTAAAAATTTGATATAGAATGGCTACCAAGAATGAATCTCTAGGTTTGTTGTAGATTTTCCTTCCAATCCTTCAAACCCTAGATGAAATTCTTCACTTTTAAGCACAAATAGAACTCCTGAATGAAGCTCTCTTGAATGCCAAATTCACTGGATATTTCACCAATTCAAATTGTTGCAACACTTAAGATTTCCCGTACTCCAATGGCATCTACAAGTAGAAACCCTTGTTCTCCAAGAAAGAGAAAAAATCAACCAAAGTTCAATAATAATCATAAAACATATATTTGCAAAATGAGCTCTTAAGTCTCTTTTATTCTTTTCTTGTGGGAGCTCAAAAACTTTCCTAGCCAATGTGGGATAAAAGATATATTTCCACTTTTTAATTTTTTCCACTTAAACTCTATAGTTGGTGCACAAATAATTCTTTTGAAATTAGTTGTTCACTTTGGCCTCATCTATGATAAATTGACCCTTCACTTAAGTGACTTAAGTTATACTATAAAACTATATTATAACTTTAAAATATAAGCTCAAAACTATTAATATTTATTTTAACCAAATAAACATTAATATCTCCATTATTACTCATCATCTTTGCATGTCGTCTGAACTGGGAGCTGACATGACTCTACATCTAGCAACTCCTGATCCCCTATCTCTTCACTTGGAAACACCTTATCCCCTTCCTTTGTATCTGACAACTCCTGATCCACTGCCTCTCCCTCCTCTCCATCATCACTCACATCGATATTGACCTTCTATACCTCATCTACCTCGTCCCCTCCTCTCCTAGCTTCCGTTAGTAGTAACCTCCCCTCTCTGCTTCTCTATGATCGTCTTCGATGTATGGTTGCCTCTCTCCTACATACTTGTGGTGCTCATATACCTGCAATTCTCACAGATGCTTTTGCTTGTGTCTCTGACCATGCATCATATCTACTGGTAGTCCCTGGATCATCTACTCCACCCACGGGATCCCACACCTCTGCCTCCATATATGCCCACTCCCAGTGAGCCTATATCCTGCTAATTGCCACTCTCCATACTCTCGCCTCTTGTGATAGTCATGAAAATTTGTGTTGTGGTCCTGGTATGTCCTGTCTCACTCCAAACTGCCTCATCACTTTGTCTAGTTTGTATTGCTCAATCACATCTCTCTCTTGCCATGTATGTATGACGATGTCATCATGTATCGTAAATCCTCCCTATCCTTTGCCCACTGTATGATATCCCTATACAACCTCTACACTATAGTTGGGGCATCCAGTATCGTCCTCAAACGGTCTACTACTAGCCCCACATATCTTAGTGATCCCTCCCATGGGTATACCATTGGCTCATTCTTCATCCTCTTCATCCTCTCCCCCATTGGTTGGGTAACTATTATGTGCTCCAACGCCCATATTTATAATAACATTTTATACTCTATACTCCTTATTCCATGGTAGCTTATCATGTGTATCTCTCTGTACATCTCTTCCAACATCAGTGTCCCCCATGCCACGCACCTATGTCGATGCACTTTATCCACCACAAGTTGTACCCATCCTAGTGATACTGTATGTCCTCATCTATCTGGTGTCACAAAGCAACCCACCAGTCTGCATATGTAGATGATTATGTATCTATTTGTGCTCGCATATTCTCGCACTACCCCCAATACCAATGTCTCGTTATGCACAGGTACATCTTTCCTCCCTAACAATAGTTGTAGTGTCTGTGCATGTGGTGCATCTTGCATGGCTACTGGTGGCCCCCTAGTCAGAAGCTATCTTGTAGATGTCCTTCATTTTCACCATCATCTCCTCTTTCGGATGTTAAAGGTCGACGTCCCTGATCACCATCGCTCTGCTAATGTTGTCACCATTCCACTATGTGCTTGAATTTTAGGCATTCAGGCTAGGTAATCCAATCCTAACTTGTCAACCAGGGCCTATTGCTTCGGTCTTAAGCCATTTGTCAATTGCAGCACCAAGGACCACAACTCCTACACTACTAAGGTGTACACCCTACTCTGTACAATCACCACAAATTGTTAGTCCTTCATATCTTAACTTTACTAAAGGTCCTACTTGCAAGCAAATCATCCCCTCCCATCTCATCTGTCCCTCGACTTTCTTTTCACTAACTTGCAACCTTCCCCTATCCCAATCCAAGTATCCCCCATTAAACCCTTCCTATGTCATTGCAAAACCATCACCATAGTTTCCCTCATCCCCTTATTCACCTCACTTAATCTTTCCCTTATCATCCCCTTCTCTACTAAGTCGTTGCTCCCCATTCCCGCGTTATTCATCTCACTTAATCTCTCTCATCACCCCCTTCTCTAATATGTTATTTCTTCCTATTTCCCCCTTATTCACCTCACTTCATCTTTCCCTCATCACGCCTTCTCTATATAGTCGTTTCTCCCCATTCTCCCCTATTTTCCACTTTTTAATACCCACACATCTTTGTCAACCCCCCCAACCCCATTTTCTTCCCTTTCAAACAATGTTCCACTCTTCTCAGTGTATCCGCCTAAGAGTAATGCCCATCCACCCTTTCTCGGTTCAAATTTGTAAGCCTCTTGCACGACCCCTCCTCTCACATCCCAATGCATCCACTTTGACCGTGGATTTGCCTTGGTGGATCCACACAATTTTCTTTGTTGCCCCAATTTTTGGGCGTATTTAACCTTTCTTCTATAGTAGATTTGTGTTGGCAGATCTGCTAAACCTAATTTCGCTCCCTACATGGCACTTCCACCACAACCCTCTAACTCGCCCTAGGTCACAACAATTCTGCGTTTTCTTTGAAGGCGGATCTGCTTCTGCGTATCTACCAAATCCTTCACCCACCACCTTTGATGGTGCATCTACCATGTCTACTTTTTTAGATCTGCATAGGTGGATCTTCAATGTCCCTTTTTGTTGTTCTTGTTGTCAATTTGGATTGCGCCTTTAGCTTGGCTATGAAATCTAGCTATCCTGTTGAAACATGGATACGTTCTCGTTGATGGGAGAAAGAACGAATCTCCGGATTCTAGGTTGGTTCCTATTGGATTTGGAATATCACCTACGACTGATTTCTGATTTGGGAAAAGGGAGAAGGATAACTGAAACTGAATAAAATAAACTAAAAGGTGATACACCAAAACTTGATTCAAATTTGTCAGAACTATAAACCAACACCTACTTGACATGCATTACTAAGATCTGTAATAACATTCACTGCACAAGACCTAGGCTGACCTAGAATTCACTATTAGGGTTTGTGTCACTAATAGTAACAATTCTACCAACAAACATGTAGCTTCTGCAAAAGGTTTACACTTTACAACCTAGAATAGGAATAAGAATTAATTCACTAATCTATGTTGAAAGCCACATTACACTTAAATGCAGAAAAGTTGCAAGGATTGATACAAAAACTCATAAAAATGTATGAATAATGGGGATAAGCTTTATTATCTTCAAAATCTGCAAAAATGGTTACATGAGAAAGTACAAAATATGCCAAGGAATATGTGCATTCACTTGATCACAATCTGCATAAAACATGAACCAGTGGCTACAAAATGTATGGAAAAGATGCAAAGGAATAAAAAGCTCACTAATACCTCTTTTCCCCTAAATTCTAAACCCCTAAAACTGAATAAGAGGCTCAACTATATACTCTCTCATGGCCTAATTTGAAACTCTAACTCCCTCAAAAAAGGTCCTAATAATCAGCTAGAAACCCTAAACTTAAGCCATAATTAATGCCCTAAATATAGCCTCTAATGTTGGCATTTTTGAATTATATTTTTACAAAATAAATTACCAAAACATATAAATTACATCAAAATCTAACCCCATATTACCCATACATAATTGAACCTCCATATAAAAACCCTAACCCTACCTAAATAATACCCTAACTATGCATAAACAACCACATCTTGACTAAGGTCAACATGACCCAAATCGATGCAAAAAATCTACATCCACCGTAGCATGAGATTGGGTTGTCGTGGCACTTGAAGAAGTTTGTCGTGCACTGTAGTCTTCAAAGGTATTAACTTCATCTCTGACAGCGGATTTCAAGTTCTATCAAAACTTGTATATGCATTGTATTTCGCATTTCATTTGGCAAATTTACAGTTTGGGGAAGATATTAGGGTTTCTTCTCATGGTGTCACCATGCTTGTGATTATGGCACTATTTCTTGGCTTCCCTGCATGACCTTTAGCTAAAAAATAGCTTCATCTCTGACTTTGCATCTCTGTCTACATCCCTGAATTAATCATGGAGCTCGGGCTCCAACTGGCAGTGGGTTGTAGTGTGAAGTTAGAACTTGGCCTCATCAAATTAATAGCACTCGAGTTAAAAGAACTTGAGCTCAATGTATGCTTTGAGTTGGAGTCTCATCATGAAGAGTTAGAGAGCTCGGGCTCTCTCCACCATGGGCTCTAGTCTGAACTTGGAGTTTCATGCCATGAAACATGGCGTTGTCCTGGGCTTCTCATAGTTAAACTCGGGCTCTTTGTTATCCATGAAACTTGAGTTAACTACGAAGAACTGATAGCTTGGGCTCACCTCACCGCGGGATCTACAAACTTGATCTTTGCATGCCATAATATTTTATGTTTTGTTCATGCACACCTTTGTTGAAATTGGCCTCCAGCACATCTCGGCTTGTAACTCATAGATAAGTTACTCTTCTTTTGTTGAACATGCTGTTGTAAACATCTTGTTTGTATTACATAGTTTTTAGATACTTGAGTTTACTCCAGCTACTGTTTATTGCTTCTACCATGCTTATTGTAAATGATTTTGGGGTTTTGTTGATTTGGGTATCCATTTTTCGTAGCAAATAATTCTTGGTTTTATATTTACTCTTTGTTGACTCTACTATGCATGCTGTCGCTTTTGCTCCATAGTTTCTTGCTAGAAAAATGATAAAAAGTTGTTTTTCATGACTTTGAAAGTTGAGTTTCATCTCATGTTAATGTATAAATTCTATCTTTATTTTTCTCAACTCGAGCCTCTATTGAATTGGAAAGTTGTACACATGAATGTTGATGAATCTGCATTTAATAATGAAACCATGCATGAGTAGTCTGTCGTGATTTTGAATTTTGAACTTAGAGATGAACTTGGGTTTCTTTTTTGGCTCCACTCTGACAAAACCGTGGCTTAGATGATATCGCCACCATGTATGAAGGTCAGTAAAATAGATGGAGACCGTGCTATCTTTGTTGAAATGGAAGCATCCTGTATGTTTGTATCTAGTGTTGACTTGTCATTATGTTTTCTTTATTTTTCATTTGCGTTAAATCTCGAACACCAGCATCGTTAGTTAGAACCATGTTACTCTTTGTGTAGCTGGAAGCATACTATATTTTGTCTGAGTCTTTGTTTCCACTATATGTTTTCATACTGCAAAATAGTGACAAGTGTTAGGTTAGTAAACAGTGATCACCTCTTGTGAAGGAATTACTCATGAGGTTCGAGCTCGGGCTCGTGACTCTCATGAGCAATACTGTGAAATTGCGCTTGACCTTTGAACATGCAAATTTTTTTTATTTTTTTATTTTTCACAGCTCCTCATGTAGATGCATATTGTTTTTATAATTACACATTTTTTATCCAAACATGAATAACATCATCAACAATAGTATTTCAATATACATAAACTCTATTATGCAAAACTGTACTTATTATCCTCCGTACTTGCATAAAACACAACTTTTAAACTCATTTGGACATGCTCTTGGAAGCATTAGATAATGACACGGTTTGTTTAAACATACATTTTTCCTTATCACTTCTTTTTTTCATTCTTGAATAGTCACTTGACAGCTTGCATAGCAACACTCATCCCATAGCTTAAAACACTAATATTTTTTTTCCTTGAATTATTCTTGAATGTTTAACAGTATTTAGAATAAACACTTTTATTGCATCTCATTTGTAATTCATCTCCTTCTTTGCACATCTCTTGATGGAAATTTTAGAGCATCCATCTTTCATTTCACATGCATCTATCAGCAGTATTGTTGTATTCTGCATCTTTGTATCAATGACATTAACTTGTGAAAACAAGCTTGCATCTTGTATCAACTTCAGGAAACTACATCTCCTTCTCTTGCATCCATCTCAATCCTGAACTTTTGAACCCTTAGCTTTCTTTCATTGCATGTAATGCATCTTGTGAGGTTCGAGCACAGGCTCGTGACACTCACTGCATTTTTCTTTATCATCTGCAACTAGTGAATTCATAGATCATGTTTCTTTCTGCATTTGAATATACTTTTGCTTATCTTGCTTGCACACACCATCAAATCAACATGTTAGGTTAGTGGAAAGAATTAACCAATCAATGTTTGTGTGTGAGTGTCGTGTGACATGACATTCATGCATGAATGTTTGTTGATTGGTTGTGTTTACCATCTTAATATGTATGCTTTCTAAAAAAGGTTTCTTTGTTACAGGAACTAAATCCCTTTAATCCAGATTTCTGGTCTTACAAACATCAACTCTTGCATAATGATAACCATATACAGTAAAAGGTTTCATGGAGCTATGTCCCTTTGATACTTTTATTCAGTTGATGTAGATGTATACTTTGTTGTTGTATTGTTATTATTGGTAGACTTACAGTTCTGAGAGTTTGATTGTTGTATGATGTTTTGGTTTCCATGCATTTCTTAGATCCAATTTGGATCTAACTCTTTTCTCTTTTCATGATGCAGGACAAAACCCTAGACCTAGAATGCAAAACTGACAGGAGGAATTGAACAGAGACACAAAGACTTGACAAAGTTCAGACAACCAGCTACCATAATATAGAATCGACTTTTAGAAGGCAATGCATGGACCCCTACGCATGCTTCTACCATGCTTTCTTTCTTGTAATTGCCTCTAAGTTTCAATATGAAAGATGTAATATGGAATAAACATTTGGCTTACTACATTCAGTTTGAATGCACAATGTAATGATCACTTATGAATTTGAAAATTTGAATCTGATCAATACTTAGAGTACAATGTCAATGTTAATATGAATGCAATAGCAATGTATTTCATCTTCATTAACTAAATAGTAATGTTAAAGAGGTGTACCTTTATGCAATCTTTTAATGTCTATGATTGTCATACTACATGTGTACTTCATTTCCTGTATTCAAGCAATTCTGCAACTTAGAACAACAACTATTCAATCCATAATTCAATGTAAAAGAAGTGTCAACCCATCAATTTAGTATGCAAACTAAATTGGTAACAGTTCTTTCACTGGCATTTCCACCAGCAGATTTGTCATTTCCTCCTCACCTCGTCTACTCCCGCATAGTCGCCCTCTCATCTTGGCATTTTTGTCGTCATGTTTCTATAGTCCTATGACCAGAAGACGTTCCTTGACAGATCCACTAAAGCGAACCCCAACCTCACGTTTTGGTGTTTTCTCCATCAGACTACTGTTGAATTTGCCCCCATTTGAAATACCCTCAAGCAATGTGTGTTGCGCGACAAACATGCTTCTGTGCATCCGCCTATCAGCCATTCCCCATACCCTAGCGCATCCGCCTATCGATCGCTCCCCATACCTTGGTGCATTTGCCCGATCAAGTGGGGTGGATGCGCTTGTTTTCCCTCTTCAACCCCACAAAAACATGAACAAAAATTCCACATAAAGCTAGGCGAATCTAGCAAACTTGATTTGGCAGATCCATCAATTTTCAATTTTTAAATGTGAAAAAATGCATCAAATAAAGTGCAATAGAAAAATGAATTCACATACCTGGGGGCTTGGTCATCACCTCTGCCTTACGCATTGGATCACATCCACGCGATGTTGTGGTTGCCCTTACGCGGTTATTTTGTCACAGTTTTCCTTTGCTCTCTTCTTCTCCCAGTTTTCAACTTTGTGGGTGAAAATGACTTGAGAAAAGTAATTTTCCCCTTATTGGAGTCATTTTTTACCCTAATTTTGACCCTTTAACCTTCATTTGGTCTCCATTTCCTCATACAGGCTCCAATTTTGACACCATTCATGCCTACAGATTTTATTTATCATCTAGTTTTCTTTCCATGTGCTATGTTGTGTCTACTCTCTTTTTGAGAGCTTGTATGGGCCTCTTTCTTCCCCGTTCACCCTCTCGAGGGGGATTATCTAATTAGTTTAACCCATTTTCGTCATCTTGGACATGTTCTTTTTCCTCTGCATCATCGATATTTCTTCTTCTTTGAAACGACATTTCAAAAAGGACCAAAATGTAGACACCCAAATTTGAATGTAATTAATTAATTTAATTAATTATCTATCTTTTATAGTCTTAGGTAAATTAATTCATCAATTTATCTAATGTCCCCGCTCATATTTAATTAAATGAACCTATTGCTCTGTTTAATCAAATGATCAACCCTCATTCTTCTATAGTCGACTTACTAATTGAATAATTAATTAATATTCCCTTCCTATTTTGTCTAGATTCATGCCAATTAAATAGCATATCTATTTAATTAACCTCTATTTCAAATTAAAGTAAATTCAAAATACAATTCAAACCCATCCACTTGCACCACTTTAATTAAATAAATGCCTCATTTATTTAATTAATCTTCACCTATTCTCTCTCCTCCCACTTTCCAAATCCCAACCCATCCTCTTGACTCTTTATTACCTATGCCATTAAGCTAATCCCTCACTAATCGTGTGCACATTCCTAACCATAAAGATTAAGGAAGCAAATTCAAACTTTGCAACTTTCATCCAAATCCCAACCAAGGTGTCATTAAAAGTCTTTCTCAAATGCATTTGACTTTGGGTTTGAGGCATAAATTGTCTTTATTGAAAGTCCCTTTCCCAACCCCGATTCCTCTCAACCACATTAATGTTGACATCTAGTCAACCTCCCATTAATGTGGTAAATCCTAACCTCCTCAACACTTAAGCAAATATCCACACATCTTTCGTTAATTCTATTCAATCTCTTATTGTGCAACTTCACTGATGCAACTTTTTAGAACTCTCCATACTTGTGCAAAATCTTTGAAGCCATTTTCAATTTCATCTCTCAAGCTTGATAAAACATGGAGCATTATGTTATTGTTATATTGTTGAAATCATGAGCACACATACCATCATACTATCTTGGACAAAACGTTGCATCAAAGAGGCTACAACATGGTTTAATATGGCTTTTTTCTTGTTGTTTATTGTTTCCTTCTGTTTAATCATGTATGTTGCTTTGTATTTGTGTTCTGAGTCTTTATTTATTTATTTGTATTCTGTTGGTCCATACCTTCATCAGGATGAAAGAGCAGCAAGAGAGAAATTAAGAATCAAGGAGTGTAATCTGAAATGTTGATGAAAAAAATTGCACACAGTTGAATCCAAAAGCAAAAATAATTGAAACAACATGTTGACATAAAGAAAAACCATACTAACTCATCCTTCTCAATATTACAAAAACAATTTTCATACAAATATTTTGAATTTTTTGATAGTTGGGGATCTGCCATGCCATCTCTCATAAGGGGTCTTTGTTTGATTAACACTTGTTCCCTATTAAGAATATATACCACAGTATGCACAACTTATTTCCAATACACATTAGGTGGGTTACCATATTTTATTATTGTCCTAGACATCTCTTGAATAGTCCTATTCTTCCTTTCTACAACTCCAATTTGCTACAAATTTCTATGTGCGAATAATTTTCTTTACGTACCATGCTCTTCACAAAATATGTTAAATTCATTTAATGAAAATTCAACAACTCTATGTCACCTTAAACATTTGATCTTAGGTTATACTTCATTCTTAACCATGGATTTGAACACCTTAAATCTATCTATGCCTTCTAATTTTCTTGTAAGAAAGTTACCCATTTTATTCTAGAGTAATCATAAATAAAACAATATAAACTACCTTTCACCATTTAGTCCTCTTGTTCTTGTAGGTCTACATAGGTCCGTATGAATCAGCTTCAACATTTTGTGGAAGAATACTCCTTGTTCTTGAATCTATTCCTTGTCTTCTTTTCCATCTAACATTCCTTGCATATTGTATTAATATTCTTAATATTCCTTGGTTAATATCTTACTGTTTGTGTAGAACTTATCTCCACCAAGTCAAAATTAATGTGTCCCATTTTTTTGTCCGACATCCAATATTCATTTCTATGTTCCAATAGACATTTATTATCTCCATTATCTTATACGTGATAGATATACTATTTCTCCTTATACCTTCTACAAATAATCTAACAAAATTTTATTTTTGATATCACATCCAAATGAATGAAATACAATATTATGGCCTTTACTACACATTTGGCTGACACTGAAAAGAATATTTCTAAAACCCTTAATATAATGAACATCTTAAATATTTATTTACCATCAATAGATATGGTTCCCTTACAACAAATTGGTTCATCCTCTTCACAACCAAACTTAAGTGATCCACCATGACACTTTTCAAAGTCAAATAAATTCCTTTTATCACCAATCATATGATTTGAGCACTGAGAATCAATTACCCAAGCTTTAGGTTATTTTACATGTAGATCAATCTACACCTTTATTGATATTTCATTGTTTTCTTCATCATATGAAGTACTAGATTTTCTACTCCCTTCTTCCTTTATAGCTAAAAGAAACATTTCATCATTTGAATAATCACAATCTTCATTTTCTGATTAATGGATCTCTTTGAACAAAAACTCTTCTCGGGCTTGTCCCTTTCATCTTCTCTTTTGTTTATATAGTTATCTTTTCTTTTATTATTGTCATAAGACCTTCTATAGTTATCTTTTCTGAAAGTACATCTAGCAACATAATGAAAAATTCTTCCACAATTGAAACATTTCAAGGGCAACTTAACTTTATATTTTTTGGAACCTTTCTTTAGTATTTTCACAAAGTGTTCTTTCTCATCATCAAAAATTATTGCTTGGTTTAGGTACATATTCAATCTTCTTACTAGCTTTAAATGTAGATTCCTTCTTGACATTATCTTTAAAGTCTCACATCTCAAATGTAAATATTGATCTAATGTATTATATGTATCCATGTTATGACTTTCCTCAATGACATACAACTTAGGTCTATAAGATCTTGAAAGTATTCTCATCACCTTTATCACACCTTCATTTTCCTCCATAGTACTACCAATACCTTTAATTGAATTTACTACTTGATTTACTTGGTGTAGGTAACTTTCAATGTTCTCATCTTTAGACATCCTCAAATTCTCACTTTGGTTTTTACATCTTGGGATGCTTGATCTTCACATCTCCTTCATATATATTTATTAGCTTCTCCCAATATTCTTTTGTAAACTTGTAGGGCACGACCTTTAAGAGTTCTAAACCTCTTAAACAATATATGATTGCATCTATTTCCTTTCTATTATTCTCATGTAACTTGATCTCATCCAGAGTAGGAGTACCAATCGAAGGAGTATAACCATTCTTAGCAACTTCCTATATTCCAAAGAGCATAGAGTTCAAATAATATTCCATTTTCATCTTCTAGAAAAATTAGTTTGTGTCATCAAACTTTGGTGCTTTGTGATCGCTATCACACACCATCCCATATCTTCCTTAAGTGGTTAAGTTTCTCCAATAGAAATATATCTTTGATACCAATTATTGAACACACTAAAAGATTGGTGGGGGTGAACCAACCATTGATAAAATCCTTAAAAATTTTAAACAAAAAACTTACGTGAATTGTCTTTAACTAACTAAACATAAAATAATGATAAAGAAATGAATAACACATAAGTTAACATATTTTTACAAGGAAAACCCATTATGGGAAAAACCATGGTGAAAATCACACTCTATGAATAATTAAATACAAATGAAATGGCTCAAGGCCAAGGTAGCTCACTACTCTTAGTTTCAATTGTAAGCTAAGGTGTAAACCTTAGGGAAAGATACAATGGACTTGTACGTTGAGACATATAATCCTAGGACAAGATACAAAGGGACTTGTAGACTGACTTTACTACTTTAGGGAAATATATTAATCTACACAAGCTACCAAAGGGACCCATAGTCTTTCACCAAGCATAGAGAAATCATTAATTGAAATGAATAGATCTCTTTATCATTAAAATATCCTTTAACCATTGTGTCAAGCAATTGTAAAATTCATGACAAACACAACACACAGATCCACTGCCTCAAAACTATGTCATATTGAAAGATATGATCATGAAATCACATCACAAACTAATCTTTGCACTTTTTCTTCACTACATATTCTTCAACATAATTAGCTATCAATAAACACATTAATTCACACACTCACATATCTATATATATCAACTTATTCATCAAAACTATCAACTAGATCAACCACATAAAAAATGGCATAATTCAAACAAAGATGACCAACAAAACTAACTGTGGTAAATGCACTCCACTTCAAGAGCTAGAGGGGATCTAAATATAGAATAACACGCCATCCTAAGACAATTTCATTTAATCTCATGCAACAACACAACCTCCAAAGTTTGTATCAAACATAATGTATAGATAACCAATGTAGCATGTTAACCAATCGACTAAAAAAAAAACATCACAAATTATCTTTTAGAGGAAATCAATAATTGAAATCTAAACTCAAACATTGCACAAACAATTTGAACATGGCCTCCAATATCCAACACTTGAAATAAAAATATAAAGCATTGTCTAGACTAGTTCTAAAAGAAAGTCTAATTGTCAGCAAACTACAACAACCAACTTCAACAACTAAACTATTGAGGACCAAAAAATATAATAATGTAATATCCATAGAACATAGATGTTAACCCAAAAAATGTAAGCCATCATCTTTATATGAAAAGGAATGCAGGGTATTCTCCCATATAGACTTTGTATACTCTTTCCTTCGTATTCAAGCTTCCAATATTGTCTCCTAGAAACACAAAAACTCGCTCAATATCATCACCAAAGATCATAAAAACATTTGAACACTCATTTATGGACCTTTTTCAATCACCACACATCAAGTTGACATCAATGACAACACTGAACTTATATTGCTAAGAATCTCCCCCTCTATCATTGATGTCAACACCAACAAAAAACATAATTAGTACACAACTCTATAGTTATCGTACTTTCTCCTTTTTCATCAACACAAACAAGTTTGGAATAAAAGACAATATAATGAAAATTGTGACCAATAATGGTATCATAGGCTCAAGGATAGAAGAAGTTTACTTCTCTAATAACAAATAAATAGTCCACATACCACTTAGAATTTAGGACAAATCATATATTGAAGCAATTTAAAACAAATCAACCCATCCACAAATCAAGTTGACATTAATGACAACACTGAACTTATATTGCTAACAATTTCCCCCTCTATCATTGATGGCAACACAAACAAAAAACATAATTAGTACACAACTCTACAATTATCATACTTTCTCCATTGTTATCAACATAAATAAGTTTGGAATAAATGACAATAGAATGAAAATTGTGAACAATAATGGTATCATAGGCTCAAGGATAGAAGAAGTTTGCTTCTCTAATAACAAATAAATAGTCCACATACCACTTAGCATTTAGGACAAATCATATATTGAAGCAATTTAATATATGTCCCATATTCAAAACCCCCCATCCACTATGACCCATCCACTATGTCCAATATTCAAAACCCCCCATCCTAAACTGGTCCCAAGACATCAACTCTTGCTATTTTGATGTATAGGCATGATTTAGAGCCATGTCATAAAATCACTAGAGAATGAAGAAATAATACCAGAAACACATCATATCAAAGGACACCTTTCACACATAAAATTACCAAGATTCTCTAGCAAAAACAATGTGATTGAATATATCACTGACATAAAGGACACATTTAATTAAGAAAATGTAAAGATAACTGCACTACAACATACATTAGTTTGCATCGCTGCCTACTAGTGTAATAGACAAAATTAATTGTTTGGATTGACAACCTTTATAATTATAATCAAAATTGAGACATACGAAAGGAGGGAGAATATCACACTGTCCCTAAGTATCAATGAATAAGAACCCCAGAGGATCATATTCACACTTGTGTATCTACATCGACAAATGATAGGGAGTAAAACCATTTTATCTATATACAATTATTTTAATGTACTTTAATACCAGTGGTAAAAACATGGTACATAAATCAAGAAAGAAGAGAAAAAACTAGATAAGGGGAAAACCTCTTACAAGATTTCTTTCATGATTTCTCATTCTAGGATGAGAACATAAAAATTCTTAATGCACTCATAAAATTTAAGGAGATTATATTCAAACTAATACCAAAGAACATCTACTTAGAACCTAATCCTGCACCCTGGAGTTAGGGAGTATGGAAGTTAGTTGAGCGATAGGATAAGCAGAAAGAGTTGGTAGAAAAAAGTTATACAATATATAAGGATGAAGAATAGGTAAACACAAAGTTAGATATCAAGGTAGAACAACAAGAATGAGATCTAGAACTATAGAAATATTTTATAAAACACTATTACAATCAAGAAATCAACCTTTGGGAAGAGAACATAGTTATTTTAGATAGACCAAATATGACCACGGAAGGAGACTATTGGAAAAATTCAATTGTGGAATCAGTAATTGGATTCTTTACAAAATATGAGGAAAACCCATACTTCCTCAATATGAACGTAAGGAAAAACCATACTTCCTCAATATGAACATGAAGAAAAGAGTGAAGGTGAAACTAGATTAAATGTTGGTAGTAGGCATCATCAGCTAGTAGAGCACTCATATTGGATTAGTCATATGGTGACAAAGAATAAAAAGACAAGGGGAATCCATATATGTGTATATTTCAGGGAACACAATAAAGCATGCATATTTGACATATTCCCTACCTCTTTTGTAGAGGAAATATTAGAATATGTTATCAAAAGAGAGACATATTCTTTTACTGATGGGTTTACAAGATATTACTGTTGAATGCACAACAAGAATAAGAGGGTTGGGGTGAATCAATCTTGGCAAGATCTTATAAATTTTCTATCATAGACACTTATTAGTTATCTTTATCCAATTTGAACTTCAAATAAATATATTGCAATGAAAACACAAACACATGAACACCAAATGTGTATGTGGAAGCTCAATATAGTAAAATACATAGTGAGAATCACACTCACAATACGAATAACTAATTACAAATATTTTTGGCCACATGCCAAGGAGTGCACTGTACCCAAAAAGAACTTGCAAGCTAAGGCTCCAAACCAAACTAAGACACAAACCTTAGGAAAGATACAAAGGACTTTAAAATCACTTAAAAGAGAAATTCCTTTAGGACAAGATGCAAGTATGCACAAGCTACCAAAAGAGTCATTATCTTCTAGTAGGTGAAAAATTATGATGAACTAAAAAGATGTAGGATCTCTTGATTAACCACTATAAAAACTCTGTCAAAATTGTACTCTTCCACCTTTTCTCTTTTACGTTCACATCACATTGAGTTCACATTGGACGTCAATATAATCCAATTCAATCTAGACATCAACTACACCATCTACAAATCTATATATATCAACTCGATCACCCAAAATTACAACTAAGTCAATCGTGATAGATATGAACATTATTTACACAAAGTCAACCACCATGAACATATACACTCAATGTGGTTTATCCTAGGACATAAAGGGGACCCAAATACATCACAAAATGCTTCCCAAAAATGATTTAATCAAAGTGAAACCACTACAACACTCTCCAAAGTTGGTGCCAAACATACCATGTAGCCAACCATAAAAACACGTTAACTAGTCATCCCAAAGATAATATTCAATGCACATAACTCCATGTGGAGCACAACATACTAGGACAAGATCTATATCAACCTCTTAACTCTTCCACCAAATCATATCTAGACTAATAATTCATAAATAAAATCACCATAATCAACTGAGTCAGTCAAAGGCCAACACAGAATATAATATCACACTCAAAACAACATAACTTCACTTCTAGAGAAAACCATTATAAGATATTTGAACTAGAACATCACATAAACATTCAGAACATTTTCACCAAACTACACACCTAAAAACATCAATGTAGAGAAATTTAGAGCATTTTTTGGACCAAACTTGACCATTACTAATAGCTAGCCTCACTGTTAGCAAACATAAAAACACAAATCCAAGTTCTAAACTTATGTAGATGTGAAAGTAGGATAGTGTAAAATTCATAGACCATGGATGATAGCACCAAATCTGGAAGTTAATATCTTCTCAAGGAGAGGAATGCAAAGCATTCTCTTGTGAGGATTTTAGATACTCTTTCTTGTATATACTAGCTTTCCATACTTGTCACCTTCAGGATATAAAACACACTAAGTTCTTATTATCACTAAACATCAAAACAACACATGATCATCCAATACTATAATTTAATATGCTTTCTTGCATTTTTCAACTTCCTATAGCTAGGCATATGACAACACTAAACACTTCTCTCATACTTCTCTACATTAGGTACAATACTAAACTCATACACCTCTTCATTAGATTGATACCAATGCACACAACATGTTGACATAAATGACAATACTGAGCACATACTGCTAAAAATATCCCCTTTTGTCATTGATAGAAACACAGAATAAAAAATAAAAAATAAAAAATGAAACCTAATGACATAGTATCTATACTTCTCTCCCCTTATGACATCAAGGAAAAAGTGTGTAACACTAAAATATCTTCTAAATGTATCTCTAACAAATCTATCTCTTATAGGGATATCTCTATATTGTACTTCTCTTCCCAAACTACTTTACCAAAGAGCTCTCCCCCTTTTGGGTTTAACTATATCAGAAACACCACTCCCCTTATTAGGTACAACTTATCTCTGCAATAATTTCCTACAATCAAGATACTGCAATCTTAAATTCTCCCCCTAAGAGCAGCAATTGCATCAATCTAGGTGACAAAAGATAAAAAATTAAACTTCCCCTTGGAAATATGCATTACTTTTATGAATTTATTTTGAAGGAAGATAAATAACCCATAAATTTTGTTGGGATACTCAAAAGTATCCATTGATAGTGCCTTAGTGAAGATATCTACAATTTGATCTTGTGTAGGAACATTTTCCAATTTGGCCTCTTTCTCTATAACTTTTTCCCTCAAGAAGTGATCCTAGATAGAAATGTAGTTAATCCTTGAATCCATTCCCAGATTCTATGAGATATTGATAACACTTATATTATCACACATAATCATAACTGCCTCATCATATACAATATTGATATCTCTTAGGGTTTGTTTCATCCATAATATTTATGTATAGAAATATTTTGTTGCAATATACTCTACCTTTGTAGTAGACGACGATACTAAATCCTTCTTCTTTATTGTCCATGATATCAACCTATATCCCAAGAAAAAAAGTACCTTTTCTTGTGCTCCTATCATCTACACATCTTGCCTTATAAGAATTAGTTAAATATTTCAAAAAAAATCATTATCTCTCGTGTATTATAATCCAAAGTTTGGATAACCTTTTAAATATCTGAATATTTTTTTCATTGGCTTCTCATGTAAATTTCCTATTAGCTTGATATCTTGCAACCAAGTAGAATTCATCCATAATGGTTGACCTTGAAGCAATCAAGTACAAAAATCTGTCAATCATAGATCTAGAGATTTTTTATCAACCTTCATAGATTCAACATCCTTACTTAAGTGATTGCTAGTTGCAAGGGGGTTCCAACTGGTTTACAGACCTCCATCCTGAGGTTTTCAACATCTCCTTGATATACTTGGTCTAATAAATTAAAAATTCATTTTTCATCTAATAAACTTGTAGACCAAGAAAGAAAGTCAACTCACCAATCATAGACATTTAAAACTCCTACATTTTCTCAACAAATTTCTTACACATATCATCATCAGCGCTAAACATGATGTCATTAACATATACTACCACTATAATCATTTTATCATCTTCAATTCTAAAATAAATATTGTTATCTAGAGTACCTTTCTTGAACTTCTATTGTAATAGATACCTATCCAACTAAGGATATTAAGCTCTAGGAGATTGCTTGAGTACATAAAGTGCGTTTTTGAGCCTGCATACCATATCAAGATTATCTGATAACTAAAATCCATCTGGTTGCTCAATGTAAACTTCATCTTTTGACTGTCCATTTAAAAATGTATACTTGAGATCTGTCTAATACACTTTGAAATTGTTATAAGAATCAAAAGCAAAAAAATTTGTATAGCTTCCATTCTAGATACTGAAGAAAAAGTTTCTTAAAAATATATTACTTCAACTTGAGTGTATCCTTTACATACTAGTCCTGCTTTGTTCCTTGGGCTTCTCCCTTTTTAATTAGTTTTCTCTAGAACACCTATTTGGTTCCAATTACATTCTTGTCTACTCACCTAGGTACCAGATCCCATGTCTGATTCTTTTTTATCTGATCTACAATTCTTTTTTCATAGATTTCATCCAACTTTCATCTTTGTTGGCTTTTGCATAAGCCTTTGGTTCTACATTAGAAAAAAAATAGTAGTTTTTATGTTTATTCATATTTTTTATTTCTCCTTGTTAGCACACCTTTTTTCTTTGCCTCCAATTATCTGATCTTTAGAGTGGTGCCTCTATACATATTTTTCTCGGATATTCAATATCTTCTATGGTTCCTTTTCCTCTTCTTTGTCTTCTATAACATTTCCTCTTTTTTGGAGTTACAAAAACATCTTCAAATTCTAACCGAGCATATGGAGCCTCCTCGATCCATACTTTATTCACTTGGACATTATTTCTCTCAACAATTATTTTTAGCATCATGTTATAACATCTATATGCCTTTCTTTTTGTAGAATATCCCAAGAATATTCTTACATTCGATCTTGCATCAAACTTCCCAAGATTATCTTCATCTCTCTTGATATAGGATTTTCTTCCAAAGATTTTCAAGTACTTCACTATTCGTGTCTTTCCATATTATAGTTCTTTAAGTGTTTTGGTATGATTTACTCTCACTTTCACCTTGCTAAGAAGATAAATAGTAGTGTGCACAACATATCTCTAGTACATGTTAGGTGCATTTGCTTCTTTTAACATGGTTCTAGCCATTTCTATAATAGTTCTATTTTTCCTCTCAACCACTCCATTTTTGTAATAGTTCTAGGAGAAAATAAGTATGTCTTAATTCCATGTTCTTAACAAAATAGATATCAAACTCATATAAATTAAATTATCCACCTTTATCAGATCTTAAACACTTCATTCTAGCATCTATTTGATTCTCATCCAAATTCTTGAATGTCTTAAACCTATCCAATGCTTCTCATTTTTCTCCTAAGTGACCCAAGGAATCCTATAATATTCATGAATAAGTAATATAAATTAACTTTCATCATTCAATCCTCTTGTTTTTGTGGGTCTACATAGGTTTGTATGTATAAATTCCAAAGTTCTTGTGATCGAGAACTCCTTGTTCTTGAACTTGTTTATGGTTTCTTTCCTACTTGATATTCTATGAATATAGAATAAAGATGCTTGATGATTTTGGGTAGATCTATTACCACCTTGAAATAAATAATCTTTATCATGTTGTCAAAGTTAATATGTCCTATTCTTTTGTGTCACAACCAACACTCACTACTTTATATCAAAGAGAAACTACCTCCATTGTTTTCCTTGAGATAGTAGACATTATAATGTCTCATAACTTTTGTAAGTATTCTTCTAGAAAATTTTCTAATTTTACATATACATTCATGAAATTTAACCTCATATCCTTTACTACACAACTAAATCTCAATAGATTTTTCTTTAACCATTTAATATAATATACATTATTGGCTTTATGTTTTCCATCAATAGATATAGTTCCCTTACCACACATAGGCACAAAGCCTTCATGAGAAAATGATATTGATCCTCCATCATATTTCTCAAGCTTAATGAACTCTCTTCTGTTACTGGTCACATGATTTGAACACCTAAATTTAATAATCTATGCTGTAGATTCTTCTCTTGCATATAGGGAAGTCCTCACAACTATTGATCTTTCACTATTCTCTTTATCATTTTGACTTTTGGATTTATTTCCATCATTCTCATTGATAGCCAAAAAGATCACCTCACCATTTGAATCATATCCATATTAATTATTTAATGAATGGGCCTCTACAAAACATAAACTCTTCTTACCCTTATCTTTATTAGCAGTCCTTACGAATCTATTATTTCTTCTATGATTATCCCTTCTTTCATCATCATCAGGCTTGTCTGCCTTTCTAATTGGATTAATAGCTAGGAAAAAATCCCATATTCATAGATTGGACATCCATACTGAGGAGCTATCTATCCTATGGAAAGCTTCATTAAATATATCAACCCAGGGGAGTAAGCTTGAAATGGTTCTACAAAATATATGCACTAAGTCTCCAATGTAACCATGCTATAATTTCTTGAAAAGAAAAGTTGTAGGAAAGTAAGTACTTTGGAAGAAAACCTATCTGAATCTTATCTATCAAAGCATAACTAATCATAAGGAAAACTGAATAAGTTTAGTTCTACAAGAAGAAACTATTCTACCTACTTTGGCTGCAGGCACAGACACAAGAACTATTTATGTGTGGCTGCAAAATAGACAAATAACTGAATAGAAACAATGAAATACACACACTAAAAATGTAGGGGGTCACTGACGAAGTGGGTCCCCTTGGGTGAGTAGATTCAAGTTCTCTAATAGAATATATACTTGGTACAAGAATTTCTTTTATTCATAAAACTAAACTTGAGTACACATAATGACTTGAGAAACTGGAAATTATATTGCAGAAAGCATTACATGAATATCAACCATGTTCTGATTGATTTCCTTTAGAAACTTATTTATACTAGAACTTTGCAACTAAATCACTTAACTTACTGACCACTTCCAATAGAATAAGTGGATGCAGTTATTACATTTAAAATAAAAATGAGAAACTTCTCAATAAGAAAGAAACAATCTTCATCTTTATCTATGAGAGAGAATATAGGACAACCACTTTTTGGATTTGATGAATAGTAAAACATCTCTAACTGATTCATCAAGAAGTGGTGTGAATTAGTTGGGTCTTTAATGCTTTCCTTCTTTCCTCTCAATGCTAGATAACTCGGTCCAAGAACTTGGCAAGATCCACTTAATTCATGTTTGATTGTTCCTATCTTTTGACATGTTCATGAAAAAAGAGATTAAGAGCACAAAATATGCAGATGCATTCATTTCCACATTACATTCATTCATTAAATCTTATATCTCACATATATGCATACATCATATGGCTACAAGAAGATAAACTACTTGGCTGTGGGAACCCACTATGCTTCAATCATTCAAAAAGGAATAATATAAAGACAACCAAGTTTTAAAAAAAAAGTATCTTTCTAATAATAGACATAAGTCCATGGTGATATAACCATCAAATATTTATCAATACTACTCAAAGTCTTAGACCTATTATAAGAAAAAGAGTCTTAAAACATCCTAAAACTTATAAGAGTATTTGAAACAGAGCAACAGAAATATAGCTAAACATGGCCATTATTTTGGCCCATCATTCCCTCCAACTTAAGATCTTGTTGGTCCTCAAGCAATTGTAAATTTTTTGATCCTGGTGTTTGTTTTGAAGTTTTTGGTTGAACTTTGACCTACTCCTTTCTCTAAGCTCTACTAATATCCTTTATTCTCTTTCAACTTTTTCCACCTGGTCACTTCTTTACTCATGTCATGCTCATTTCCCTCATTAATTATGCTCAGAAGTGGCCAAAGTAATATTGGAGGGTGGAACCTTAGAGGAAGCCAATGTTCTTGTCTTTCCCAACCTAGTCCAATGTACCACAGTGTCCTCTGTGTTGCAACTACATAGTTTTGTGGGGAATGTGGCTAAACCTTTTTCAAATTCTCAGGTAAACTACTCCATCATTTTTTAATGGATCCAAGGAATAACTTGCCTTCATTTCTGGTTGTCTTCTCATAATCTCTAAATGCATCTTCTCTTAAATCCTAGATCTATGCCCTATGTTGCTTATTTGTGAATAATCCCACCCAGTAATAATAAATCTTATTGGCATCATTACATTCATCTTTTATTATTAATGGAGCATCTACCTCCTCATGTCGGTAAGGTCTACCCTGGAGTTCCATGGGAGTTTCATTTTGTATCCATGACATCATCACTCGTAATTAGATCTCTCATATGAAAATAAGTGGATTCTAATTAATATCACGAGGAACAAAAAAAATGGTCCAAATATAATTTACACAACAAATTCTTGATGGATGCAAGAGAATTGTTGTATATATTATAGAATTTGAGATGTTTCCATGGATGAATTCAACCCCTCTACCACCCTCATTAGTTTCATATTCAAATAATTATCTTTAAGGTAGAGGGCATAAACCCTAGTTAGTGACATACATTGCATAAGTTCAAGAACTAGGGTTGTTATAGTGGTAATGTTTTCCGTCAATCTGTTAATTTCCTCATCTTTGTGCTCAAGTTCACTTGTCTGATTATTAATTATTCTTTGCAATTTCTCATTCTCTATCTTCTATAGAGTTTGTTGTATCATCATGTCTTTATGTGGGCTTAGTCCTAAAGCAAGTATGGTAGAGATGTTAGGAGTTATATCAGGATCTTGGCCCTCTACAGATGGATATGCCAATGATGGTTCAAACACCTGACCCTCTAGGTATACTATCGGGGCAATTTCTTTCAATTTTTGTGCTACAATAGTCAATTTGGTAAGGCCATCTTCTTCTTGATTTTGTGGAACCTGTTGTTCCTCTTTCTATTTAACACCCCTTGTTCTATGCACACTTCTTCTGTTTGTAGATAATTTTCCTCCATGAAGGCATCTTGATTCTCAGGTATGATGTCCTGGCTAATATTCAACTCTTCCTCCATATCAATGGATTCAGAGGATTCTACCACAATAGATGTTGATATTTTCTCCTGAGTCTTCTTTGAGGGTTTTCTTGGGAAAAATACGACTCTTTTTAGAAGGTTTTTCCTTAGGTACACTTCCTTTTCCATCTTTCCTAGGAGGGTTATCAATACTGGGAGTGGATGCAGGAGTGTCTTCTTGATAAATCTTTCTCCTCATGGGAGAAGGAGAGACTTTTTTAGTGTCTTGCTTCTCTATTTTCTCTATTTATGGTTCAATCTCATTCTCCTTTCCTTTTCTTTCCTCCTTGCTGACCTAGTTCTCACAAATCTCTGAGCTATAGTATCAACATTAAGATTTTATGGAATAATCTCTATGCCGTCATCAGAGGTTTTTGAGGCTTGAACCTCGGCTATATACTTAGTTGCAAGGGTTTCCTCAACCTAGCCCCCTGAGGGCATATGATCTTTTTCTAATTTTAAAAGTCCCCTCAGGTGTACTAACCATATAGAACAAAGGAATCCCTCTAGGTCCTACAACTACTTGTTTAAAATTTTTAACAGATACAGAATCATCTGATGACATGGTAGAATTATTGCTTAATTCCCTTTCAACTAGAAGCTTAATTAAGTGGTGTGAAACAAAATTAGGCATACCTTTTTGTACCTCAGCAACACTTCGAAGAAGAAAATTGTAGCGGACATTTGGGATGTTCATTTTTTGGTTGTTATATTGAATGTGGTTGAGTAAGTTGAATGGACGGAATGCATATATGATAGATTACCCTCACATATATGCTTGTCTACTAAAAGAGGAGGGTCACCATGCAGAGTAAATTGGGCGTGAGCTATTCTGGCATCTTGGGTCTTAGGAAAAATTTCACTCTCTGAAGGTAAACTAGTCACTTCAGCTATTATTTCCTCAGAAACCTCTACTCTTAACCCTTTCACTCTTGCCACATTATTCCTTAGAGAGATGGGAAACTTGAAAATAATATCATCATTAAAATATGTGGGCTTTAGGAAGTAATCTAACCATCCACAATCTTGAAATTCTTTTTGACACCTCTGGTCCTGTAGAAGGTCATCATGAACTACTGGCTCATGGCGGATGGGCAGACCTCCCATGGCAAAATGTTAAAACAATTCCCCTACGATTTTTAAATTTTCTTGCTTACCCCCACTGTCAATTCTATAAGCAGCTCACTGAATCATTGAATTCAGCTTGTTCCCTGGAATGATGACTGCAACCCAAAATATATTGGAAACCCTTTTGTCTCCCAATGTTTTTAACTTCTTTCAACACACTGCAACTTAATTGGGACTCTTTCTAAATTTGGAACAGTCACAAGAATAATTTTGAGGAGTTGACGGGGAATAAGTACTTGAAATATCTTATTTCCTCAAAATGTCACATTAATCAATGCAAACATAAATGACATACCTCACTCTTTTCAAATAATCATAATACATTTAATATTGATGTAACCTAATTGATGACTATACATGGCATGCAAGCATGACCCCCCCAACTTAAATTGATCAATAGATCCTCCTATTGCGGACGGTGACATGTAGGACTAGGGCCATGTGAGAGAAGCATATATACAAAACTAAAATAAAATAAATGAAGTAAAGCGTAATAAATAATAACATATTGCATGTGTACCTACTACTTGTGTTGTCATCAGTTGAATTGTACATTCTTTAATGGCATTAATTGGAAGTGAAGGAAAAAAGGTGGTGATGATTTGATGATGTGGAAGAAAAGGAGAATGGTACGGAGGAATGAATTTATCATGGAAGAAATTATTTCCAAAAAATTTAGAAATATTTATTATGAATTTTGGATGAAGTCACTTTTAAGAAGAAGGAAGTTGGACACCAGGTCCTATTCCTTTGGTTGTAGGAATGTCAGTTGACTGGTCCTATGAGAATTGTTGCAGGAAGATAAATCCTCTTGCAGGTTTGTGATACAACTTCAATCAATAACCATTAACTAGAAGTTTAAACTAGAATGGATTAATGGTGGCTAGCTGAATGGCTCCATTCTCATACACAATGTTAATTTCATATGGTCCTAGCCAATGGGTTTGGAACTTACCTGGATTATGATGATATCTAGAGTCGTAGAGAAGAGCCCGGTCTATAGGTTTGAATATCTTGTCCTTGATATAATGATCATGCCAACACTTCCTCTGATTTTGAATTATTTTTGTGCACTGCAGGGCAGAATTCCTGAACTCATCCAAAGAATTTAGCTACAAGATCCTCTTATTGTGCAATGGTAAGATCAATGTCAAGGGTAAGTGTTTTCCATAGTGGTTTATGCTTAAATTCAATTGGCATAACAACCACTTTACCATATACCAATCTAAATGGTGTGAAGCCTACTGTGATTTTCCATAACGTTCTATATGCCCAAATTGCTTCCTATAGTCTAGTTGCCCAGTATTTTTCGTGAAGTGCAACTATTTTTGTGAGAATAGACTCAATTTCTTAATTTGTGACTTTGACCTGGCCATTAGCTTGAGGATGATAAGGTGAATATTTTCAGTTCCTGATATTGTATTCATTGACCAAGGCTATAATTTATGCAGATGTGAGATGTGTGATCTAGTCAGTAACTATTTCCCTTGGGACTCCATACCTGGTAAAGATCTCTTCATAGAGGAATTCAGAAACCTTATTGTTTCTTTCATGCTTCATAGGTCTAGCTTCAACCCATTTTGTAACATAGTCTATGCATACTAGAGTATATGACTTCCCATTTGTGGATGGATCAATGGGTCCTACAAAATCTAGTCCCCATTTGTCAAATGGAGTCACCACCACCTGGGGAAATAAAGACATCTCATCATACTTGGTTGGTCTTCCCATTCTCTAGCACCTATCACATTTCTTTGTGTATTTTGCGGCATCTTTGTGTAATGTTGGCCAATACTATCCTATATTGAGAATCTTAATTGTTGTTCATTTAGCTGCAAAATAGCCACCACATGGATCATCATGGAAATCATGTAGGATATCATATGTATCATCTTCTCTTACACACCTTCTCATTACTTGGTCTAGTCTAGTGTAGAAAATGCATTCTTCTATCCATGAGAAACTGAAGCTTTTTTCTATAAGCAGCCTTCGTTCCTTTAGTGAAAAGTGAGGAGTCTTTCCAACAACTAAATAATTGGTGATGTCTACATACCAAAGATTATGAGAAGATATGGAAAACATATTATCATATGTAAATGTATCTTCAATGGCTATAGGATCATCTGTGACTTGCAGACGGGATAGGAAGTTAGCCACTACATTGGCCTTCCCAGGTTTATCAACAATGGTGATGTCAAATTCTTGTATTAGTAGCAACCAGTGTGCTAACCTCCTTGAAATAGAAGGTTTGTTCATGAGATATTTCATGGTTGCATGATCTGTGAGGATGAAAATTTCATACCCTATGATGTAATGCCATAATTTTTTTAGGGTGTATATTACTCCTAGCATTTCTTTTTCAGTGACAGTATAGTTGAACTCAACTCCTTGTAGATTCTTGCTAACATAATAAATGATGTGTTCAATTGATCCTTCCTTCTAGCCTAAGACTTCCCCTATAGTATAGTCTAAGGCATATATATAAATATGGAATGGCAATGACCAGTTAGGTCCTCTTAACATCGGATCTTGTGCTAGAACTATTTTAAGGCTTGCAAATGATTTATTATAGTGTTTTGTCCATTAAAATTCAGATTCCTTCTTTAAAAGATTGTATAATGGTGTATCAATTTGACTAAAATATTTAATGAATCTCCTGTAGTAACCAGCATGTCCTAAGAAATTCTCAACTTCCTTATGTTTTGCAGGAATAGGAAGGATGGAGATAACCTCATTTTTTTATGGATCTACCTAAATTTTAGTTATTGTGATATAATTGATGCAGTCAAGCTCAGAGGATCCAATAAAGGACTATCCAAACTTGCAACCCACAACAAAACAACATCGAAAACTCAACAGCACAGAGGTATAACAACTTATATAAATTCATATTCATTTTTAGATTCAATTACATGCAACATGCCGGGTTGTAAGGCATTCCCTGTTAGGGCCAAAAAAACAATAGAATAAACAAGATTTCATAGGATCTAACATTCCAGTCTACTTTATAGCCAGGTAGAAGAAACCGGATCTAAACTTGTGCTCGTAAGCCCCCAACCAATCACCAATTTCTATCTAGCCACTTACAACTATCTACATCAATTTTCATTTCTTCAGAGCTTATAGCTTACTATTCACAATCATTTCTCTGTCTCCTCCCCTAAAAATCAATCCAAGACTCTCTTTTATACACATTTTCCACAAGTCGACATTACAAAGCAATAACATAAATAAAACAAAATTCGGCATCAAGAACACACAACCAACATGTTATCCACCTCCAACAGTCATTAAATATGCATAGGAGAGTGATCCAAATAAGATATGGGTCCTCACATCCCCCACACAACCACAAATTAAATGCACCATTCGGCCAACCCAATAGATAGCATGAACCCTATTGGTGATCAAGAACACCGAAAACAAACCACTCAGTGAGAGGCACAACTGAGCTGAGCTCTAATGAACAGACACCACTGAGAAACAACACAAAACACCTACTCAATAATCGAGACCAAGAAACCAGCCACCAAGACCGAGCCACATGTAACCAAGTCAACAGGTAACTGAGCACTCCAACAAAGAACTCCAAGGTAGTTACCAACTGGATTACCGAGCTCCCAAACAAAAAATTAAAATCAAACCAAAACATGTTTTTGGTGACATATTATTTCCAACTACCCCAAGATGCTCCTACATCAATAATGGCCCAACACCATACCTGCCTCCATCATTATGTAGAACTTTTCACTATTGAGAGACAAGTTATGTTCCTGACATCGCTGCAAGACTTTTGAAAAGTTAGTGTGTGCCTCCTCAAAAGTTGAGCCATAGGTTGTGAAGCCATCCATGTAAATCTCCCTACAATCAAAGGAAATCTCAGAAAAGATGCTTATGATATCCCTCTAAAATGTTGTTGGAGAGTTGTAGAGACCAAAAGGTAAGACAAAATGGGAAAAAGTTCTCTAGGGGCATGTGAATGTTGTCTTATTCTAATTCTCTGGAGCAATCTCAATCTAGTTATAGGCACTAAACCCATGCAAAAATGAAAAATATTTCTCACTTGCCAAGTTATCTAGGACTTGATCAATAAAGGGAAGAGGAAAGTGATCTTTCTTGGTTGCACCATTAAGTTATCTATAGTCCACACATACCCTCCATTTCCTCCCTTTCTTAGGGACTATGAAAAGTGGTGACACCCATTGAATGTCAGATATTATGTAAATAAATCCAACACTCAACAACTTATGTAGTTCACCTTTGACTATCTCTCTAAGAGAATATTAATCCTCCTTTGAGGTTTCCTAACAATTTTTAAGTCCTTTCTAATATAAATTCTATGAGTACATATCTTTGGATCTAATACCTTCATATCACTATAGTCCCATGCAAAATCTTGTTGGTGAGTCTGAAGTAATGTCAGCATAGATTTATGTTGTGACTTGGTTGTGTTGTTAGGTCCACCATAGAAACTTCATTTAAGGTTGATGACTAGAATTCATGTGGAAACATAGTGTGCAAACATTTTGTGGCTACAAGTAAGCATGATGAGGAGAATGGAGGAAAATGGTTTGCAGAGGACATGGATTTTTGGTACAGACTTGATGTTCCACCCCATAGTTATTTTGAATGATGGTAGAGAGGATATCATCTTCTTCTTGTGTGGAAATACATGGTTCTTGGTCTATCATCATAATTTTTCCAGCAAAGTTAACCTCAACCTCTTCCTCTCTTGTGTTTGGCCATAAAGCCTGATCTTCATCAAGTTGGATTTGTGCAAGAGAATAAAGAGTAACTTTCTTGGTTGAGAGCCCGTCAAATATAGTCATGCTCCCTATCCTACATGAAATAAAGGAATCTTCAGTAGAAATCCAAGGCCTACCAAAGAATATTGGGAAACCTCCCAATGTCACCTTGGGTGATAGGATTCTAAAATCAGTAGGGTATTCCCAGGAATCAATGGTGACAATTAAGTCTTCTACCATACCATCAAGTTTTATTGTGGAACTGTCTGCAGGGTGCAATATTGTAGGAGTGGCACTTAAGATTGTGATATAAAACTAAAACATGATATCCTTAGTCATAACATTTATTGTCACTCCTAAATCAACTAAAGCATTCATAACCTTGACCCCATTAATAACAATTATAACTACTGGACTCCCTGGATCAAAATATTTAGGAATGGAGGCCTTCTCAAGCATTAAATTAGATAATTGACCTAGAACATGGATGGTCTTAGGATCCATATTCTTTCTCCCTATTTTCTTCAAACAAGCTTCCCTTATTCCTTTAGTGTAGATAGGTACTTGTTTTATAGCATGAAATAGGGGTATCTTAACACAAATTTGTTTTAGCTGATCAATAAAGTCAAAAGTAGAGTCATCATGTAGCTAAGGTACTTCATGATCAAATCCCTGAGTAAATGGGAGAGTCTTCGGTTGAACTTGACTATGAACAAGCGGTTCAATAGATTCTTCTTCAACTATCTCTCCTAAGGCTACTTCTTTAATAATAGGGGCAAATGGTGTAGGGAGAGTAGTTCCTGACCCGAGATGAATGTTATTTATGGAATATGCATGTTGTTGAGGTGGCTGCAAGATACCAACTTTTTGATTAGGCCATTGTTTTCCCCCTCTCCATTGAGTTTATTGTTCCCAATTACCTTGTGGTGGTTGCCACAGATTTTGGGGTTTCTTCCAATTAGCTTGGGGTTTTTGGCATTGTGGTGCAGGATTTTGGTAGTTTGTCCATTGAGACTAGATTATTTCAAGGTTGGGGTTGGTACTTTCCCATATTAGAATTAAACTGGTGTTTCTTCCACTAATTTCCAAAAGAATTTGAAAATGGACCAGTAAAAGTCAAGGGATCTTGCGACATACCTTGTTTTGGAGCCCATGGTTTCCTTTGAGCAATATAAAAGACTTGGTCATCATCACCTTGGACGAGGTTGAACTCAGTTTTATCTTCTTAGCCTCCAAGTTAGCCATTTTTTGCATTTATAGTCTCTCTTCTTGTATCTATAGTGGGGAAAAAATTTAACCAACATAGCTTCAGTGTCATCATGTTTCTTCTTTTCTTGCATGGTGTCCAACTGCGTTTCCATGTTGTTAATAATGTCTTGCTTAAAATCAAATAGTAGGTGAGTTATCTATGTCCTGGAAACTCCGGTACCACTTTATTTCCCTAGAAATAGCACCAAAAATGTTTGCCTTTCCAATTTTATTAATAACTAGGCACAAATCCCATAATCATAGCTTGGACATCCATACTGAGAAGCTATCTATCATATGACAAGGTTTATAGCATAAGCTTGAAATGGTTATGCCAAATATATGCACTAAGTCTCCATTGTAACCATGCTACAATTGCTTCGAAAGGAAATTTGTAGGAAATTAATTACTTTGGAAGAAAACATATCTGAATCTTATCTATCAAAGCATAACTAATCATAAAGAAAAATGAATAAGTTCAGTTATACATGAAGGAACTAGTCTGCCTACTTTGGCTGCAGGAACAGACACATGAACTCTTTTCATGTGGCTGAATAACAGACAAAGAAATGAACAAAAACTATGAAAGAAACATAGTAAAAATGAAAGGGATCACTAACCAAGTGGGCCCCCTCGGGTGAGTTGATCCAAGTTCTCTAACAGACTATATACTTGGTACAAGCATTTATTTTATTCATATTACTAAACTTGAGTACACATAATGGCTTGAAAAATTGGAAACTATATTGCAGAAAGAATTACATGAATATCAACCAAGTTCTGATTGATGGCCTTTTAACTAGCTCTCCCCATAGGGTACTTTTAGAAACTTATTTATACTATAACTTTTCAACTAACTAACTTAACTTACTGACCACTTCCAACAGAATAATTGATGCAGTTATTACATTTAAAATAGAAATGAGAAACTTCTCAATAAGAAAGAAAAAATCTTCATCTAATTGATTCATCAAGAAGTGGTGTGAATCAATTGGGTCTTTAATGTTGTCCTTTCCTCTCCATGATGACTTATTCCAAGAACTTGGTGAGATCCATTGAATTCTTTTTTGATTGTTCCTGCATTGTGACATGTTCCTGCAACAAGAGGTTAAGAGCACAAAATATGCAACTGCATTCATTTCCATATTTCATTCATTCATTAAATCTCGGATCTCACATATATGCATGCATCACATGGCTAAAGGAAGATAAACTACTTGGTTGTAGGTGCCCACTATGCTTCAATCATTCAAAAAGGAATAATATAAAGATAGAAAAGGTTCACAACATCAAGTATCTTTCCAACAACAGACATAAGTCCATGGCTATATAGTCATCAAATATTTATCAATACCTTCTCAAAGTCTTAGACCTATTATAAGAAAAAGTGTCCTAAAACATCCTAAAACTTATAAGAGTATTTGAAACAGAGGAACAAAAACATAGATAAACATGTCCATTATTTTGTGCCATCAAGGATTCTCAACATTATCTTCCTTATAAGGACATATAGAAAAAAACACATATTATTCCATAAGTAAATCTGTTGAAGGGTAACTTACCTTTATACTTTTCAAATCTGTTCTTCAATCTTCTTACAAAGTTTTCTTCTTCGTCTTCTAGATCATAGTTTATCTCGAGTACATCTTCAATCTTATTTGTAGCCTTGAATGCAACATCCTCTCTACCATTTTGACTTTAACAAGCTCATCTAGCTCAAAATAAGTGGCAGCCCCATAAATTTGATCCATTGTGTATATGTCCATGCCTTTACTTCATTGACTAGAAACCAACAAGGATTTGTAATTTTGGGTTGTAGTTCCCATCAATTTCCATAAAACATGATTGTTGTCTATAGTTCCACAAATTCCTTTGATTGAACTCAACACTTTATTTACCTAGTATAGGAAACCTTCAGTATTTTCATCCTTTGACATTCTTAGGTTTTTAAATTTCTGCTTTAAGTTCTACAACTTTATTTTATTGATCTTCTTGTCTCCTTCATATATACAACTAAACTTCTCCCAAATTTCATTTGTAGTTTTACAGGAAATAATTTTCACCTACTCTAAATCACTCAATGCATTGATAATAGTACTTTTGTCCTTCCCATTATTCTTAGGCAAATTTATTTCATCTAGTTTGGAAGGGCCACCAATGAAAGGAACATGAGCTTTCTTAACTACTTCCTGTAAAATGGGAAATGGTTATCAAGGTTAGACCACCAGCTTCAATATACATTGGAATACCAAACTCCCAAAGAGGTGAATCTTATTTGTGCAACCAAGGAAACAAGGATACAAATTTGTGATCCACATATAATGAGGGATTGGTTGTTTGATGGATTCCTTTTGTGATTATGTAAAGGATGATATGTCAAACTGATAAATGATTAAGGGAGAATGAATTCAACTTCAAATGAGAAAGAGAAGGCTGAATTTTAAGATCTGGAGTTGATTGTCATTGTGCTCTCAAAAATAGAATTTGTTTTGGATCTGGGACCCTAGTACCTATATCTTCTGGCTGTGAAAAATGTATATCCTCATAACAATACCAACTCATTTTGGCCTTGTCCAATAAATTTAGCATTGTTCTAGAATCACAAAAGTTAATGAAATCTATAGCAGACCTGTCACTGGTTCTAAGAATCTAAAAATATGGATCCAAAAATCCATCACCCATTCCTACAAATAGAAAAGAAGGGGAAATTATTGTGGGGAGGGGATTTCCTTAGTCAAGCCCCTGTATAGGAATTAACCTTGAAATGAAATAGATGTAATTGAAAGAATGTTGACATGTAGCAGAGATTAGATCTAAACAATGGAATGTATCATACCATGCAGATGCATTTTTCCTTAGTATGTGATCAAAAATTTTGATGCAATAGCTTTGACTCAACACAAAAACCAAAAGGAAATCATGCAAGACAAAACCTCATGTAGTAGAAGTTGTAATTCTCCTCAATATTGAATTGAAGAAGAGAGAGAAGATAAAAAATTGATGGATGAATGTAGATATCCTTCCTTGATGTCAAACTCCTTTGCTTGGCCTCCAATAGGGAAAAGAGCAAGATCTATTGAAGGAAAATGCATTAAATGCTTGATAAATGCATTCAATGGATATTTTCTTGCACTTGGATCTCTTTAATGCACAAAAACTTGCTCAATAATTCTTGAAATTATGTCATAATGTGAAAATGAGAGGAAAAGGTATCCTTTTATAGACATTTCAGGTTCAAATTTTGCAATGTCAGCCCTGATTAAACACCTAGGAGAAATAACCCCTCATAAGGTCTGAAGCCCAATAAATAGAAATGACCAAGGACAAAGATGGAATAAGTTATCCTAGTCAATGACAAAGCCGACCCAAGTCAGCCTTGTCCAGGAAAACTTTGTTAAAGCCAGCCCAAGACCTAGGGTTGTGTGCTAGAACAAGGACTTGAAAGCCTTAGTTGTCGAGAAATTAAGGCAAAATCTGAGATGTAAAATGCATATAAAAGGACCTAGGAGGAAAGTAAATTATGAATGGAGGGAAAATGAGAAAAATATGCATAGATATTGGAGACAACCTCAAGTTCAAGAAAATTTGAAGGAGAATGAGGACCTATATCTGAATTAATTATGTATTTAAGTACAATATGAGGTCCTACTACAAGGTACATAATAAAGTGGGCTCAAAATGGTCTGAAAATGAGCACAAATTAAGTTCTTACTCTTTACGATGGTAAATTTATCCCCCACTTTAGCGGGAGTGTGAGACAAACTCATTCTCACTGTAAAGGAAGAGAAATAAGAGAGAGAGAGAGAGAGAGAGAGAGAGAGAGAGAGAGAGAGAGAGAGAGAGAGAGATTGCAAAGAGCTAAGACAACACTAAGTTCAAAGACATAAGCACCCAAACCAAGGATCTTAGCTCCACATCCATACACAAGGGCATGAAAACAAAGCAAAAAGAAAAAGGAAAAACAAATACAAAAGACACATAATGGGTTAGTACTAAATAAAACTCCAAATCAACTAGTGAAAAAGACCTCGATCAAAAATGTCTCATCCACTAATATAGGAAGAAAAAGAGCATCAACAAAGACAATACCAACTCCATGGTCTAAAATTCTAAAATAACCATGAGAGAGAAGAAAGAGAAAGAGAATTGATAGTATAGCAAATTGTGTTATGCTAGTCAACTCTTACCTAGAAATATTTTGTGCACAGGGTGGCTTGAAAATGTTTTACATGCGTGGAAGATTTAGGGGGATCAACCTTATGGAAACCATCATATCCATATGGATCAATGTCTAGGGATTAGTCTTATGGAAATTCCATATGAATCCATGTCCAGGGATTAGTCTTGTGGAAATTTTGTATGAATCCTTGTCCAGGGATTAGAGTTATAAACTATGTATGAATCCATGTTCAAGGATTAGTCTTTATAGAAAATTCCATGTGAATCTATGTTTTGCAACCAATCTATGGATCAAAGAAACAAAAAATGCATGTAATGTACAAGGGAGGTTGTATGTATGCCCCCTCCTTATGATGGAAACATAGGAGACATCATAAGGAAGATAATCAAGGATACCTAATTTTGACAACAATAATATATATGTATAACAACAATGTATGCCATAAACTTTGCTAAGAGTGATAACTACTATGAGCCAAGAAAATAGATAATCATGAAAGGATATCCCGCTTGTGGGAAGATACCCTTGAAAGGAAGAGATCTTGTCTACAATACATCTACCTTCAATAGGATTTCTTGAACAAAGATAACATCTTGAAGGAAAATAGGGGGGAGAACAAGAATTCGCCTATTTATCCCCCTATCACTAGGTGAAATATGGATTCTTGATGAAGGATGGCATACTTTGAAACACATAGTAAGGGAAACTATTTATAATGAACATAGTTTTGAAAATAAAGAAGAGGTTATGATCAAGGATGTACACCTCTTGTATAAGAGAGAATCCTAAATCAAAACAAACAATTCTTTATAGGAAAGGAATGTCACATGATAAAAAAAAATGCCACTATACTAAGGAAAGTAGATCCTTAGACAAGAGAGAAAAAAATATATACAAGCAATCTTTCCCCCCAAGTGTGAAGGCAAGGCAAAAAATATATAATACACCCTTAATGATGGCTAGATTTTAATAGATACGGAATTACAATAAAATAGACACATTATGCTAGAAAAAACATCACATATAAAGTAAGTTAATCATATAGGAAATGAATTAAAGGATGAATATTTAAATGAGATACATGCCCTTTGAGGCATGAAAAGTATTGTTAAACAAAGATATTAGCATCTTGTGTGAAATAAAGTATCTCATGCAAAAAATAATGTACCATCATAAAATAATAGAAAATCCATGTAGATGAAAGGAGGAAGAAGAAGAAGGATGTCACCTTATGTTTACTTAGTGGTCAACCCAAATAATATAATATATGTGTTGGTTTACTGAGAGAGGAGGTGAATCAGAAAACTGTGAATCTTAAACCTTTAAAACTTAAACTTTGATTCAACTTGATAACACAAACTACAACAATAACTGAATCACCAATAACTTCAATATAACAATCAACATCTTAAGTGAACATTATATTTCATGAACAATAAATATTCAGCACATATAACATTAGTATTTAATGAGGAAACCCAATTTGGGAAAAACCTCCATGGGAATTTTTACCCACAAATGAAAATACACTTCTAAAGTATGCTCAGTTAAAAGCCAATTTTTTTAAATATTAGAATGCACATTATTAAATGTGACACTGTTAGGGTATTTACCTCAAATCTATTAAGATCTTCACCCTGTTAGGAGTGGCCTAGTTAGAGGGCTTTGAACACTCTTTTAGAATGCCACCTTTCTCAAGGATTTTACAAAAGAATATTAAGCTCACTTGGTTAAGATATTTCCCTACTAAAAATTTTAATAAGAAAAAATATAGAATTTGATGTGTAATACTGCAAGTACCTCTTGCTTGATCAGATCCCTTATGTGCTCTTTGACTACTAGAATCAATACTTCATCTATCTCTACTCTAGACTCAGATTTCACCTTTTCTTCCTTCACTGATTCACTCGGCAACACATCCACACTTCAACTTGCCAGCCTCTCTATCATTCAATATCAACCTTTATTTAGACTTTTTTTTTGCGTCTTAATCTCCTTAATTAGGTTTTCCTTCAATTAATCTCAGTCGTTAGATCAACTTTTTGAACTGATTCAATGAATTTTATACTCGGTGAACCGCGATAACATCACCTTAGAAATTGCACTTTTCTTGAAGTGAAACCATCACTTTTTTCACTTAATCTTTACCATATATTATCAATTTGAATTTTATTGATCATAGATCTTTTTAACTAACTCCTTCATCCTTTGAATCTTCTAGATCACTGTGGCTTTGTATTAAATTTTGATATGATCCTTGTTCCATGCTCGGTGACTTAACATTTATGTACTCATTGTCTTGGCTTTCTCTCGGTATCTTGGTGTCTTGGCATCCTTTACCAACATGTCTCTTACCGACATACACTTCCCTTTACTAACAGACTTCATCCTGCTCGGTAGCTTAACTGTTCCCTTTACCGACTTGATCAATCTTCTTTACCAACTTGATAACACCAAATGTAAAGTAGAAAACAACTATACCAATATGATCTTATCATTGTATGATCTTTATTAACTGCCCAATTAAATCATACTCTGAAATATATGGCAATTCAATATGAACCAAAAATAAATTGCTTGACATTAATGACAAAATAAAAATTGATCTAATCCTTTCTACAATCTTCTATATCTCTGATCTCAATCTTCATCATCATCACCATTAGTTGAGTAACAATCTCCCTCATTGGCATTGATGGAAACATTTTCAATTGATGGTGGCATACTCTAACATCTCTATTCTATCTTTATTCCCTCTAAGCTTCTTGTTCTTGTACTTGGTCTCCCTCTGTGTTCATCGACATTTTTCATTTCTCATTCTGTCTCATCAATCACTCATTCTCCCTCAATATTTGTATTCATAAATTAATTATTATCCCTCTTTGAAAACAATGCCATAGATACATACTCCTAAAAAAATTGTTCAGGCAATGGATTATACCTAGCATGTACTGATAACTCATTTCATACATAATGAATTTTCACAACTTCAAGGATCACCTAAAGTGTGAACACTAGCATCAACTCACAAAATAGATATTCTAATGAATTCTAGAATTGATGCATAATACATCTTTCTCTAGTGAATGTTGGAGAGGAGTAGGACCCCTAATTTACCTCTGAGATACTCAAAAGCATCCTTGGGTAGTGGCTTGGTGAATATATCTGCTAATTTCTCCTTTGAATTCACATGCTCCAATATCACATGCTTGTCTTGAACTTGTTCTCTCAAGAAATGATACTTGATAGAAATGTGCTTGGTCTTAGAATGCATCATCGAATTCTTTGATATGTTGATAGAACTAGTATTATCACATAAAATACTAACTAGATTGATAATCTCCTCTTGCATACCTTCAATTAGTTGTTTGATCCATACAATGTTTGCACAATTCATAGCTCCAACAAAATATTCATCCTTGGCAGTAGACTGTGATATAGAACTCTTTTTCTTACTCAGCCATGTCACTAATCTTTCTCCTAAAAAGAAATCTCCTCCACTCGTACTTTTCCTATCATCAATGTTTCCATCCCAATTAGCATCAATGTAGACCTACAAATAAAAATCTCATCCTTTCTTGTATAGTAGACTGAATTCTTCAGTACCTTTCAAATATCCACATATCCTTTTGATTACAAACATGTGCGATTCCTTTGGATCGGCAGAAAATCTTGCAACAATACCTACTGGATGAGCAATATCAGGTATGTTATGTACAACATACTATAACTTACCAATCATTGATCGGTAGAGTGTCTCATTCACTTCCTTTGACTCATCTTATTTTGATAACTTGCAACCAGTAACCATCGATGTTCTAACCCAGCTTGAGTCCTCCATACCAAATGTCTTTAGGATCTCCTTGATGTACTTTGATTATGTGGTGTAGATCCCATCTTTGACTTGTTGAATTTGTAGTCCAAAAAATAATTTTATCTCCCCAATCATGGACATCTCAAATTCCTTTCTCATCTCCTCAGCAAAAGCAATCAACTTACCAATTGTAGCATCTAGTGAAACCGCCATCTGAGGAATGGATCTCAGTTCTTGTATTGCAGATACTCAGATGGTATATGTGGGAAACAATGTTCTTAGCACTTTACTTGTTACATCTTCTTCTTCTTCTTCTTCTTCTTCTTCTTCTTCTTCTTCTTCTTCTTCTTCTTCTTCTTCTTCTTCTTCTATATGTCCTCTAGCACCTTTGATAGCATTCACAATTTCCTTCAGTCTTGCACTGTACTGTGTAACAGTTTCACCTTCTTTCGTTCTCATAGAATCAAACTTGTCTCTCAAACTTTCTCTCCACCATGTACCAATGCAATCCTATCCCACATCTGTTTTGTTGGATCACATCCTTTAAGGTCATTGAACTCCAGGTCAGTGAGAGAAGATGATATCTCAATCATAACTTGTGTGTGATCTTGTCTTTCTCTTATTTTCTCAAGTGTCATAGGTCAAAATATTGGTGGTGAATACTCATTGTCAAGATAGTATATTGCACTCTCCAATTCTAGATAAGTGCAGCCTCATTCTATTTTTCCATGTAGAGAATTTATCCTTATTCAAATTTGGTGCCTCCCTCTTATACATCTTTGAATCTTTTACTCAAGTCTTTTAAAATTATCTCTTTAGAGTACTTGACTCATATACCAATTATTGGTTTACTAAGAGGGGGTGAATCAGATAACTATGAATCTTAAACCTTTAAAACTTAAACTATGATTCAACTTGATAACACAAACTACAACAATAACCAAATCACCAATAACTTCAATATACCAATCAACAACTTAAGTAAACATCATATTTCATGAACAATAAACATTCAACACATATAATACCTGTATTTAATGAGGAAACCCAATTTGGGAAAAACCTCCGTGGGAATTGTCACCCACAAATGAAAATACTCTTTTGAAGTATGCTCGGTTAAAATCCAATCTTGTTAAAGATTACAATGCACATTATCAAATGTGACCCTCTTAGGGGATTTACCTCAGATCTATTAAGATCTTCACCCTGTTAGGAGTGGCCTAGTTAAAGGGTTTTAAACACTCTTTTAGAATGTCACCTTTCACAAGGATTTTACAAAAAGACTGTTAAGTCCACTCGGTTAATTGATCATACCTTGAATCATCCTTAGTTTCTCGTCCTACAGATGCCATTTTTTCAAGATTTTTGTGGAGTTTTTTTAGCCTTTCTTGCAATTTTGAGTTTTATTTCTTTGACTGCAAGTGCTCGAATTTTCCAAACTCATCTAGAACTGAGAACACATTAAAGGTTGGAGTATTTTAGTTTTATTTGACTTTAAACTCTTCAAATTTCCTTGTGTTATCTATAGAGTGTTGAGGTTTCTTCCATGACTTTGAAGTCATTTTTACTCATTTTTTTCCCATTTCTTTTTTGCAACAGCAAGGCGCCATTCTTGGTCTTTTTATCAAAGCTTCTTTAGCTAAGTTTTTTATTAAAAATGTTTTGATTGTAGCCTCCTAGAATTTCATGTTATTTTTTTACAATTTTATTAGTTTTTCTTATCATTTTTATTAAAAATGTGGCTATGCTCATATGATTTTTCTAAATTTTCCCTCCATAGTAAGCTTCGCCTAGGGTTTTTAAGGTTTTTTTTTTTTTTTTTTGTTGAAAACATGATTGTTTTAGCAAGAATCATGGATGTATTTTACGTATTTTTACTCTACATTTGGGGTTATTATGAAGTGCAAGGACTATTATGGTATGAACAAAATCAGAGGGAAAATTTATATCATCAAGTGTTAAGTTGAAGGACAGCTACAAATGTAATAGCACTCTATGTTGTATGTATTTTCCATATGCAACAATCTCTCTTTCATTTATATTGGGAATGAGGCTAGGAGAGACATGTCCCTTCATGGGACATGTCTATTCATAATTATTTATAAGAAAGGACAACCCTCTTCCCATTAATTATTATTTAATCAATCTTATAATGTTTCATCAATCAATTATTAATTAAGAATAATTTAATAATTTAATATTAAATATTAAATTTCATATGATTAATAATAATATAACATATATAATATATTATTATTATTAATCAACATATATTATATGTATTATAAATGATCATACGACTGAAGCTACAAATATTAATACTCCCTCTTAGCTAAGGAGGATGATCAAATAGAATATGTAGTGGTCTCCCGTGTCAGCACTTATGACCCTCACCATAGCTACACAAAACATCAACACTCCCTCTTAGCTAGAGAAGATAAAAATCCATCAAAATGAAATTCACAAAGATCCATTACTTTTAAGAGAGAAGATATCACCTCATCGTGATATCAAGATATATGGTTTGACCAAGAATATCAAGTCTAGTGATATTCACCATTAATAAAAAAATTCCATAGGTAATGTATCCTTAATGTAAGCTATCATCTATTGTGATCTATTTCAACCATCACACGATGTCCATCACAATAGAAGGTCAATGGTCTATTTAAGGAACTGAATCCACCATGCATGAAATCATCTATTGTGATCTGTTTCAACCATCACACAATGTCTATTGTAACCACCTGAATTTGGTCTGTTCCAACTATGGACCCTATTTTTCCTAAGTGTGATCATACCCTCGATTATGTCCAAACGACCCTGTTACTGCTTGGCATAATTCTTCAAATCAATTTAATGTCCT
>MU224136.1:2066582-2082713 GCA_018584345.1 Thuja plicata | reverse complement strand
GAAAACCCTTACTCCTATACATTTCAGCAACAACTACATCCCTAGGAGTATTATTGGCACAAGAAGATGAAACAAAGAAAGAACGAGCTATCTACTACATTAGTAGAACACTAGTCACTTATGAGCTTAATTATAGCATTATTGAAAAAGCATGCTTAGCAATCGTCTTTGCATCACAGAAATTGAGACACTACATGCTCTCTTATACAGTGAAGCTCATTGCTAAGATAGACCCTCTAAAGTATCTTTTGAGTAGAATAGCATTAACAGGACGTTTGGAAAAATGGGTCCTAATTCTAAGTGAGTTTGACATTGAATATGTTGAACGATGAGCTATCAAGGGACAGGTACTTGCAGATCAGTTGGTTGATTCACCACTCCGAGATGATGAGCCGTTACTAATTGAATTCCTTAATGAAACAATCATGCATCTCACTGAACATCCATGGAAGTTGTACTTTGATGGTTCATTTACTCAACAAGGATCTAGAGTAGGGGTTCTCTTCATAACTCCACAAGGATACAAGATTCCCAAATCTTACAAATTAATGTTTCCATGCACCAACAATATCTCAGAGTATGAAGCATTGGTCAATGGCCTCAAGCTAGCTATGGAATGGAAGATCATTGAGTTACACGTGTATGGTGAGTCCCAACTAATTATCAATCAATTCAATGGGGAGTATCAAACAAAAGATGAAAAATTGATGCCCTACAAACAACTAGTTGAAGATTTGAAGAAGTACTTTGTCTTTGTCACCTTCTAGCAGATACCCAGAATAGAGAACAAGGTTGCGAATGCTATGGTTACCTTGGCATCCATGTTACAACTGGAGGAACATCAATTCTTCTATGACTTCTTGGTGGAAGAAATATCCTATCCTGCCTTTGCTAACCTTGAATACCTGATAATATGTACCTTGAATACCCCAGATCAATCTCAGTATGCCAGTATCATTGCTTACCTTTCACACCAAACCATTCCCGCCAATCTATCCAAGAATGAGAAAAGATCCCTGATTAGGACAAAATCGTGTTACATCCTCATAACTAACAACCTATATCAACGCATTCTCAATGGTACACTTCTTCGGTGTTTAGAACTCGAAGAGTCTGATCTAGCATTAAAAGATTTCCATGAAGGTGTATGTGGATCACACTCGAACGACTTTTCATTAGCCAAGAAACTACTCAGAGTAGGCTATTATTGGCCTACCATGGAGAAAGATGATATTCAATTTTCAAAAGCGTGTCTTAAATGCCAGACACATGGAAACCTTATTCATGCTCCTACCTTAGAACTTATACCTTTTATAACACATTGGCCATTTCAGAAATGGGCCTTTGACTTGGTTGGATAAATATATCCCAATTCTTCAAATGGACACAAGTTTATCATTACGGCCACTGAGTATTTCAAAAACTAGGTCAAAGTCATGCCGCTAATCAAAGCCACTGGCAAACAGGTGGCTATGTTCATTCTGAACTACATTATTTGTAGATATGGGATACCCTCTTCAATTGTGACAGACAATGAGGGCCAATTCAAAAATCAAGACATTGATGACCTTTGTGAACAGTTCCATATCACTCAACATTGCTCCTCAATCTATTACCCTCAAGGTAACGGATAGGCTGAGGCATCAAACAAAAACATTCTCAAGATTCTACATAGAACTGTGAGCAATTCTGGCAGAGACTGGCATCTACAATTGAATCCGGCACTATGGGCCTACAAAACAAGCATTAGAACACCAAATGGAGCCATACCTTTTGCTCTAGTCTATGGCGCTGAATTAGTACTACCTATTGAGGTTGAAATCCCATCTTTGCGGATATATTTACAAGGACTGGTTACTGATGAACAATACCACATTGATCAGGTAAATTCTCTAGACCTACTAGATGAGCGCAGACAACAAGAATTCGATCACCTCAAAGTGTATCAAGCACGAATGTCCAAAGGTTACAACAAGAAGGTCAAACCATGCAAGTTTGAAGTGGGAGACCTTGTCCTCAAGGAGAATCCTAAGAACCGGCCTAATAGAGAGCAGAAAGGAAAGTTTGAACCTAATTGGGTGGGACCTTATGTTATCACTGCTGCTTTTGGGACTGGTGCTTATCAATTAGCTACACTTGAAGGAGATGTTCTTCTAGATCCTATCAACACTCTACATTTGAAGCGGTTCTATGCTTAATGTTTGACTAGCAGAGCCTGTATAGCAAAAAGTTCTTGCAAAATACCAAAAACATTTAGAAAATTGATCCTGAAGAAATCCAAAAATAGTGGAAAAGGTCCTTCAAAATGGGTATCCTTGGTGAAAACCTGGTAAACAGGTGCCTTGATACTACAAAAACATTCAAAAAAGCAAAAATAGAAAAAAAATTGGAAAAAGATAAAAGTACCTTGATGAGCACTTAGTAAAATAGGCATCTTGGTAGCAAAAAGAAAGAAATAAATATTGCTAAGTGGTGAAAACCTGGCAATTAGGCATCACTTGTGTTCTGCGCTGCATCTATCAATGCACTACTGATACTAGGCCTTCATAATTTTTCCTATGCTCATACACTAACTTCATGTTCCTACATGATTATCTTGTCCTTGCTTAGGATTTACCTATCTTTACGTCTTAGGAATAATTCATTCTGCAATGGGGGCATCTTGGCTGGCATAGTCAGTTGTGGTTGCTAGGTTGCTTTAGAATGGTTTGCCTCACAAACACATGTTACTCAATACATGCAAAACAATGTCACTTTTCAAAACAAGGGTGTCTTTTCATAAACATGGGACATGACATTTACATTCACAGCATTCCTACAAAGCCGTATTGGATCACAAACATGAAAAAATTATCCTATCCATACACAGACATGGAACACCATATTTCTTATATTCTAATTTTCTAATTGATGAATCTTTACTGTGTTTTCCAGATGAATGAACAAGTACTACTTAAACACACAGTTTGCTAAATGTTTTGATTACGATTCTTTAAATATCCTAATGATGTTTTCAACTAGGTGCATTTAAGTAATTATAAATTTTATTGGATTGATTCACAATTGATAAATTATTATGTCTTCTTAGTTACGCAATGATGTCTGTGCAAAGACAAAGACTCACAAGGATAGGGGCATAATTTTTTCTTATTTTCTACATATGGTGATTGTTCCAAATGACCCTATAAATTTCACCTAACTTGGATGTTTATGGTAAGGGCTGCCACTATGGGTGGATAGCCGCATATATCTCAATATTTTTTATGTGTAATGTACGGTGAGTTTGACACAATTTCCTTGTCTATTTTATGATCCCGATTCTCACTAAGGTATATGAATCATAATGTACCCAAGGATATGAATTTTCAAGGTCATTGTGGGTCCAATATCTTGCCTTAATCAGAAACTGGTATATTAAAAGGAAGGTGACTATTTTGTTGTCCTAGCTTCTATGCCTTGATGCCTAAGTATCTTTCCAAAATTTCAATAAAACATAGTATTCATATTATCATAATATCAGTGGGTATTAGTGATGGTTATACTATTAGATGGTATCCATTCTGAAAAGTGCCCAATGATGATAAAATGTTGCAATATTTTCTCAATCAGTGACAAGTCCTAAGAGTCTTCATATAGCTGCATTTAGAGATTGCATGATGCATTTATTAAATAACAACATAAGGAATTTTAAGCTAAAAAATGGTTTCTATCTTCTTCTAAATCATCAAGTTAATTAAATCATCTATATTACTGATATTAAATATCGTTGCACATCCATAGCATACATTTTGCATTCATTGAAAAGAAGAAACAGGAAAATACAAAAATAATAAAGCATCCATGTATTGCATTTTTACTTTTTCATTCTAAAATGCATCCATACATCTATTTGGCATACTGAAAAATAAAAAAAGAAACATACATTTGCATTTTCACATAGGTATCATATTTATATTAGTAATAAATCATCACGAGACCAAGATATTATCACATGTGCAAACAGATACATTTACCACATATATGAAAGCAAAGAGAACTCATGAAACATGACAGAATCGAGAAACTGCATCAGATATCTATCATCATAACATGGTACAAATCAAAGCATAAAGAGTATCAGTACGCCAAAAATGAATTATATATATATATATATATGAATGTAATATACAAAGGAGGGGATCTCAGCAGGATCCATATATACATGTATGATCTCAAAATGTGCCTGTCAAAAAAAAAGATACAAAAATCTCAGCTCTGTCCCGCCCCCTCTCCTTGGTTAGGAGGAGGATGAGGAGGTGGTGCAAAAGGCGCTAATGGAGGAGGCATGGCCCCCTCTAACTGTTGAGCCACTCGAGAAAATGAAGGAGCTCTTTGTCCCTCTGGAACCACTGCATGATATAGGGCGTAATAATATGTGGCCCTCTGTCCTTGATGGACTGTTGTATGGGCATGTGCATCCCTCTCTACCCTTAGTCTCTCCATCTTCTTGTCCCTATCTATGAGCAAGGCATTTGATATGGCCAGCCTAGACTCTGTTGCTGTGGCTCTGGCCTCCAAGGCTGTAATCTGAGCTTGAAGCTGCTCTCTCTCCTGCTCACATCTCAACAAAGGATCTCCATCCCTGCCTGCATCCTGATCCTGTGGCCTCTCTAGTGGTCCCTGCTGTCGCTGCCTCTGCTGGTCCCTAGTCAGGAGTGGACCAGTATCTCTCTATGGGGCCATGAATTTGAACCTCTACCATCTGCCCTGCCCACTTCCGCTGGCACCACCTGTATCCACAGCCTCTAGACCACCACCCCTATCATCTCCATCATGTCCATCATCCGAAGGAGGATGCATGCCATCCCTACCACCATCTCTCCCACCATCACAGACCCCATGTCTCCCCGGAGCCCTGTCTCTGCCTCCTCTACCCTTGATGGGTCGGTCATTAGGATCATAATCCAGTGGCTCCTTTATGCGAGGGATGATCTCCTCGGGCACAGTGAATTGTGGAAATGGATACTGGAGCATCTCAACCGCATAGCCATCTGAAACACCTGCATCCTCTACATCTGGATGAAGGTCCCAGTATACTACCACCATGTCCCTGATCTCCTGATACACAATCTTGTAAGTCATCTGTGCACCCCATAGAGGTGCCTCATCCCTGGTACAGGCATACACTGCAACATCCTCTGTATGGCCCTGTCTCCGCCCATACTACCTCAGAACTCTGGTGATTAGAAAATGCTCTACAATATATCTCGTCTGGCTAATCAAATATCTACTCTGGCACAAAAATCATAATTACCAGGAATCAGAAGTCCACACCTCACAGTCTAGATAAGGTCGCCAGATGACCTTGGTCATATCATCAAACAGACGGTGCCAATACTCGACCTTGTCTAGATGGGGCTACCGCAAAAGGCCTGCATACATATATACATAAGGCTTCTCTGACACCCTTTGCCTATCTAAAATTGGCCGTGTGACAGGGATGTGCTCCCAGGCCCAAATCTACAAAATGAGTATACCCATGGTCATGCTATAGGTGTGATGGTATACGATCTCATGAAGCTCTCTGTACATGTGTGCTAGTATATATCTCCCCTAAGAAAAATGTCATCGGTGAATGATCATCTTCTTGACCATGCTCACCCAGCCAACCAGGAATCCATGCTAACCCCTATCTGGCATAAGGATGCTACCTACTAAGCCTACTAAGTACACAGCTAATCGATCATAATGATCGACCATATAATCACATGACAAGTATCTCCTGTCTATGGTGTCATCCTGAAAGAATTTGCGTGCAGTGCCAATCGCTATGCCAGCTCTGGACTCAAAGAATACCTCATGTCCAACCATCGATATGCAGAGTATCCTCTAGACATCTTCTGGGATCATAGTAATCTCTCCAGTGGGTAAGTGGAAGGTGTTGTGCTCAGAATGCCACCTCTTGGCTAGAGCAGTCAACAACCCATAGTTTACCCCGATCTTGGGTAAACCCATCAAGGAACGCAATCCACATTGGATCATGGTGGTCTGTTCATCATCTAAAAATCAGCTAGACAATGCAAGAACACATGCAGGATATGTGCCGTGAAAAGTGACTACCTCAAACTGGGCCTGATTTTGGACACAACAATCAAACATCAGAATCCTGTCTACAATAAGGGGCAGACTCCTACTCTGCTAAAGTTATTCAAAGTTCACAGGATGCAAAATGATCAAAGTATTAAAAAATCTAAGTCTTCTACCATATGCGATCCTGGAAATACAGGATGTGATTGCGTATACGGGATGCGATCCCTAAAAAATAGGATGCAATCCTAAACACAAGGTACGATCCCAAGAAAATGGGATGTGATCCCCTGATGGATTTTAACTAAAAAAAAGACAAAAGCATTCACACTAGATGCAATCCGAGAAAACCCGGATGCGACGCAGAAATCCAAAACAATTGGATACGATCCAGGAAAAATTGGATGCTAGTCAGGATTGACAGGATGCGATCCAAAATCCCGGATGCGAACCTAAATTCAACTAGCTCTAAAATTCATAAAAATGCATGAAATTCAAAAATGAAAAATTCACAGGGTAGTTTATCGAGCACTTACCGATGGTGGGTAGTCGGCTGGTCGCTGATGTCGGTGGCTCATCTTGAAATGGTGCTTCCTCATAGGGACTGCCATTTTCTCTACAGAGCTCTCTGAATTTCTATGGAGGAAAGTGAAAATGAATAGTGAAATGGTAATTTTGAAGGCTTATATGGGTCTTTTGAGACATTTAGGGGTTCCAAAACTCCTCCGGACAACTACAAATTCATTTCTATTCTCTTTTTACTCCATCAAGAACCAAATTGAAGGTACCTATGATATTTTCAACAGCACAATGACAGTTTCAAAACTTACAACTTTGCTTCATTTGTTCCCAACATTGGTCCATACTGCACATTTTATCATACATCTTGGTCTAAACATCATTTTATCAGCCTTATCACTCATATTTTCACGTAATTAACTTGATAATCGTGTGTTTATTTTTAAACACACCTTCTTCTATTCCACTCTTTCTTTCCCTAATCACTTCCTGCAAGTGTTATGTTCTTTTCAACTGAGGGATTTTATTCTTTTCCTTCGATTTCATTCCCGAAGGGGCATGATCACACTATCATCAATTAAATTTTTTCTTGAAACTGCATTAAAAATGACTTTGTTATCAAACAAACTAGGGGCATAATAGTTTCCTTGACTAAGTCAAAACTGTTGGATAGAAAGCTTTGGTTCTCATGAGCTAGATATCTTATGGTTCCTCATTTTTAAAAGATTTTTTATTAAGCTTTTGGCAGCTTCATACTGGCTTTTTGGACGACAACCAAGTTTAGAATCATTATTATCAATTTTTGGACGACAACCAAGTTCAGAATTGGTATTTTAAAAATCTTTTATTGATCTTTGGATGACAACCAAGTTCAAAATCAATTCTATTAGTTTTGTTCGATCAAGTGCGAGACTGATCTCATCAACATTTCATTCGACAACCAAGAACGGAATTCTCAATATTTCTGAAGTCAAAATCAAAAACTTTCTTTGAATCAATGCGCTGCTCGCACATCAATTCAAAGAGGGGCAAATGTAACCACCTGAATTTGGTCTATTCCAACTATGGACCCTATTTTCTCTAACTGTGATCAGACCCTTGATTATGTCCAAATGACCTTGTTACTGTTTGGCATAATTCTTTGAATCAATTTAATGTCCTAGGTGATTTTTATCATTGAATTATATTAAATATTATAGTCATATAATTCAAATCAATTCAAACCAATTAAATCAAACCAAAATCAAACATGGCTATAGTATTTAATTATAAAGAAATTAAATAAATCCCTAAATCAATTACCCACTTGCAAATAACCTATTCCCCTAGCCTATTTAATTTAATTAAAATGGCTATAGTCCCCTAATTATTAAAAAGCAATTTCATTGTTTAAATAATTAATTCTTATATTGTTAAATAAATTAAATAAGTTTAATTCATTTATTAATATTTCCCTAAACCCCAACCTAACCTATCTTAACCACTTCTACCCTGGGTTCTAACGCTTCTCAACCCATTCACCCTTACTAATCTAATCCTAATCCTAATTCTAGCCCTAACCCACCTCCTAATGTTGTCACATTCCATTAGATAATGCTTAACAACTCAACCCACTTGAGAAAGTCCACTTTCTCAAGCTTTACTTTCTTAAGGTCCACCTTCTCAAGCCATCCTCTTACACCCTCCCTTGCTTCTTTAATGCTTTCATTAATGCTTCATTAATGAAGATGCCTTAAGCCTATGTCTCTCCCATGCCTTATTAATGCCTTGGGCATTAATGGTTCTTACACCTCCATTAATGAGTCCCTCAACTCATTAATTCACCTTGTCCCCCCTCTCTCTCTCTCCCATTCTTCTATAAATAGAAGCCATTTTTTAGAGTAAATAAGCTTTCACCTTAGATTACAAATACATTGTTATGCTGTTGGATTAATCCTAGACTAGTATTTCACTTCTTATTTCATGCTTTTTCATTGTTATTATTCACATGCTTAGAGCTAGAATGCTTGTTTATCATCTTTTTAGCTTATTTTAACCTAAAATCCTTCATACTAGGTTGTATTCGTCACTGATTGTAGCATATTCTGAGGGCTAATATGTTACTAATTACACTCTTCCTAGTTAGCAGGCAATAGGTCAATATTAGTTTGTTTTGTATGCTTTATCTAACCTTTCGAGCTAATGTAATGACTTATTGAGTGTTTGTGTCTTTCTCAATAGGTTCCCAAATACACACACACATCTATCACAATACAAGGTCAATGGTTTGTTTAAGGAATTGAATCCACCATGTAGGAAATAATCTATTGTGATCTGTTTCAGCCATCACACGATGTCTATAATAATAGAAGGTCAATGGTCTGTTTAAGGAACTGAATCCACCATGCAAGAAATCATCTATTGTGATCTTCTTCAGCCATCGCATGATGTCTATAATAATAGAAGGTCAATGGTCTATTTAAGGAACTGAATCCACCATGTGAGAAATCATCTATTGTGATCTGTTTCAGCCATCACATGATGCCTATCACAATAGAATGTCAATGGTCTATTTAAGAAACTGAATCCACCATGCAGGAAATCATCTATTGTGATTTGTTTCAGCCATCACGCGATGTCTATCACAATAGAAGCTCAAGTTATTGTAAGATCATCACCTTTCAATAACTCTTACAAATACAAATGATAATCATTTGGAAGTCATCACTTCCTCATGATATACACATGGGGTAGTCACATTAAAAATATGGAGTCACACACATGACATTCATCATGCCTCATCGCAGAGGGTGAAAACAAGGGATTTCACCTTGAACTTATCTCACAAAGAAGAACTCATTGAGCACATATCAATCTGTTGATCATCCAAGATTTCTTAAGATGAACTGTCAGACTCCATCTAAGTCTAATATCAATCTTCTTAGCTCCTTGTCCAAATTTAGCTCTAAAGTTACAGACTCCCTTTGAAAACAATGTATTGTGCTTCTATCCTGAAGGTATGTTAGAGAGAGATTACAAATAGCTTATAAACTAAACTATCTCATATAGAAATACTAAAGATAGAAGCATACAAGATTTTACTAGCCAATATTATAGCATAAATTTCAAACTCAATAATTCATGTGCATTAATCATGGAATATTTATCTTAAGTTTCAAATATTACCTTTTGTAAGGTGAACCCATACAGGAAATATCAACTCTCATCAAAATTTGAAGTTTTTTACGGCGGACACGGTGCAGGAGATCATAATGTTGTTTATGCTAGCCATGTCGATGACCTTCATGTATAGCGATATCCTAGAGTGGATGATCACCATTTTCTCACTCTTCACTAAGGATGGTTGAAATGGAAATGTAACATTGGTTATTATTCTCCCCCCACAATGTACAATTCTCACTCTTATATTGTTGAACAATTCTCATGTCTTCTGATGAAATGACTTGATTTCTCCATGAGATGTGACACTCTATAATTGATGCTTTCTTTCTAGAAAGAGACACCCTTCCTTGAATTCATGCTTCTTTGTTAATGCTTGACCACGACCATAACAAATTAATATATCTCTTTAATGAAAGTTTCTTTCAGGAATTTCACATAGACCCATACACATTCCATCATAACTTTTGAACCCCACACTTTCTTTCCAATCGCTCTGGTGCGCTTCTTAAACATTTGATTTTTACCAACATATCCAAAATTCAAAAAAATCCAACGGTGCATTTTTGCGATATGGTCCCTAAATTGAGACTATATTTCCTGAGACAGTCACACATTCACCATCAAAAAACTACTCTCTTACATTTGCAGTCTGGCTCTGATACCATGTTAAGTTTAAGGATAGCTTCAAATGTAATAGCACTCTATATTGTATGTATTTTCCATACACAACAATCTCTTTCATTTATATTGGGAATGAGGCTAGGAGAGACATGTCCCTTCATAGGACGTGTCTATTCATAATTATTTATAAGAAAGGACAACCCTCTTCCCATTAATTATTATTTAATCAATCTTATAATTTTTCATCAATCAATTATTAATTAAGAATAATATAATAATTTATTATTAAATATTAAATTTCATATGATTAATAATAATATAACATATATAATATATTATTATTATTAATCAACATATATTATATGTATTCTAAATGATCATACGACTGAAGCTACTAACATTAACATGAATGATGCTTGTAAAGAATAAAACACATTAATGTTGTTCCAAAATCAGAAATGTTTACATTTCTCAAGTGTCTCTTGTGTTTTCATTACATCTTGCTCAGTTGTAGACAAATTATCTTGTCAAAATGCTCAAATGTGCTCATGATGAAAATTCATAATAATGTTGCAAAGCATCAAAACATAAAACCATGTTACAAGTCTTCAAGACCATCTTTAAATGCAAATATGACAATCAAACTGCAAACCAATTTTTGTTTTCAAACACATTTCAAATGGTGTGAAAACAATGATTACCCAAAGTTCTTCCCTTGTGTGAAAGTTGTATTGAACATGTTTTTTTTTTCCTCAAGGTTGCAATTGCAAGTTGAAGATGTATGAGTTCTTCCCATTTCAGATGCTCATGTGATTAGTGTAAGCTAATGATTTTCCCAAATTTGGATGCAGTCTTGGATGCATTGAAAATCACTCAAAATTAGGTTTCTAAAACCTGATTACAAGTGCAATTAATTCCCCTGCATATGTAAGGTGTGAAAATATCTTCTCATTTGTGAAGGAGATTCTTATTTTCTTCTTAACTTACAATCGGGATTCTAAATCCCAATTACAAGTTCATTTCTCAAGAAAGATTAATATTTTTTCCCTACTTGCACTCAGGATTTTAAAATCTGAATGCAAGTGAAAGCTCTTCCCCAAAGTACATGTAATCGGGTTTCTAAATCTTGATTACGGATTCCAATTGCAAAAGGATACAAGGTTGGAACAAATAACATGACAAAACCATACAAGGAGGCGGAAGATGATAAAATGATTGAGAGCATAGAATTCTATCAAGACTGAAATGGTTATGAAAGGATGCTTTCTCAGTGAAGGGTCACCATGATGTAAAATGATCAAGGATGCAGGTTCTTGGTCCAGTTCAAGATACTTCCACCAAATATGAGTCCTTCAATCATAGAGCATCCTGTAGCAGCACATGGAATGTAACAAAAGGATGATGTAAATAGGTGTCATGTTTTGTCAGACACTTAGAATAATTTTCATTATGTATTTGTATTTTCATTTCGACAGATTACATGTAATGTAAAAATAAGATGTATTTGCATGTGATAGTATCACCTGCAAAGTTATAATTATTACCAAAAATGTTACTATAGGTTCATTTTTGGTAGAATCATCATGCTTTCAAACAAAAATGGTGCATTCTGATTATTCCTACTTTTGGTGTTTTTCTGATAAACACAAATAACTTTGAAACTACTTCATGAAATTAATCATTACAATTAATGAAGGAAAGATCATAACATAGAAAGAATATTTTGCAAATCTTTTCTGAAATGTAATGTTTTAATCATCAAAGTAATGATTTCTTCACACATGCCGTGAAACTAGCAAGGAAAAAATTACTTTTTTCTAATCTAGGAAGTATTCAAAAGTACATAAATAGGGAAATGAAAGGAATCCAGCCATTGCCTGAATGACTGGAAGCTTGAAGCATGTCTTTGCAGCAACTCTTTATCTGCTAACTCTTGCTTTTCCTTTCCATGTTTGTTGCCCTAAGCTGCAAAATTGTGAAAGCAATGATGTTAGAACTTTGAAAGTTCTAAGCAATGATTGACGACTATTTCATCCACCTACCTATGCAATATCAAATACTCTCTAAACTAGAAAGATCTGGTGTTTTCCTAACTAGCTATGTTATGTGCAGATACAAGTGCTTCATCCTGGCAAGTGGGGTAAATGAGGCTCCCACAAGGGTCGAGCCCAGCTTGTTGGGGTGGAATCAAAGAGTTATTTAAAATCTGATACAAAACAAGAGAATTCAAGAAAGCATTGCTACAGCTACAAGAATAGAATAGCAATCAAAGAAAATATCAAGTGTAACAGTGACATCCTTATCTTCATTAGGAATTTCAAAATTTAATCTCAGATTTACGAAAGCATTACAAAGGCAACTTGAAAAAATTAGACCTCATGATGCAATGGCTTTGTGTTTACTTGGGTGCCTTTGATGACAAGATGAGCTATAGGCTGAGAAGTGAAAATCCAAAAAATTATGCACAAGGTTTTTGAAATTGCTATGAACATTGAGAAGGTTTCGAAGTATGGAATGTCCAGAAGACTCAAGCGAGAGAGAAAAGTCTCTTATGCAAGAAAATAATTACCATTCTGCTGCCCTATTTGACACTTCATTTCATGGTGCTGGTTATTTTTTATTTAGATGCAAAAAATGAACCAAAATCTGTGTCAATGAATATGAATGAAGTGTATGTGCCTCGAACAACATTCATACCCCATGCATTTGGTCAAAATGATGCATATGAATAGCTATCTAATGTGTACATGTATGAATATGGTAACATAAGTGAGTGTGATTTTTCTGTCCCTAATCAATCATCATTCATTAGCACATATCAGATTGAGCCGTCTCTTATCAACAAAATGCAAGCATTGTTAATCCTATGGTCAATGTACGGGATTTGTTTGGCATAAGGAGGTATGAGGGGAAGTTTGGATGTTCTTTGTTTGCAAGATTGCTTGATGCTCTATTAAAATATCCAGATTGTTTCAAACCTTAAGAAGCTGAATGCATGAATTAGTTCATTGAGGTATATATTTTTAGATTTGAAATTATTTTCGGAAAGGTTAAAGCCACATAGCATTGCTCATGTTCTTGATTGGGTAAACATTGTTAAGAATGTAGAATGCCATGAGTGCAAAAGACAACTAGACAATTTGAAAAAAATAGATAAGAGTTCCAGCAACATAGCTAAATACAACAATCTAGCATTTATACAAGGATATAAGCAACAACAGCAAATGGTATGAAAACCTTCCTTCAGTGATTGTGAACAAAGAACACGCAGCAGAGAAGCATCAACAGTGGCTACACTACAAATAATAAAGCTCTATTTTTAAATTATAGCAGCAATATATGAAGAATGGAGAATACAAGCCACAACCCGAAACTGAGATATCAGAATTACAAGTTACCTGATGAATAAGCTCCAGAAGATTCCATCAATGGCATCTACAGGAAGAAACAACTAGAGATCGAAATGCAAATGAAATACCAATTCAAAGACGCCAGGGGTTTGAATTAAATGTATTCATCTTTGTTCCATAAGAATATCTCAGAATGGTAGTGCGGGTAAGAAGGAAATTCTTCCAAGAATGGTATGGCGGCGTCAAGCATCTCCAAACCAGTCATAGCAGTGCCCAGCAGACTATCAAAGGGCATGAAGATGAAGTTTTCTTTCATCTCTTTGCATATTAGAGCTCGAATATGCCTGTAACAAGTAAAATCTATAGAAGAATTCTCAAATCCATGGTGGCAGCATTAGGGTCTCCAAAAACCCTCACTCTCAAAGAAGGAAATGATGTGGAAAGATTTAGGGTTGGGATTTATGTCGCCCTTTAGCTTTTTGTTATATCTTTTAAAGGCTACGACATTTTTTTTAGGTATTTGGAATATCTTTCACTAAGTCAAACCCATTATCTATTATGTCACGACAATGCCTTTGTTTTTTACAAAGTGTCTTTTGACATGAGATTTAAATTTAATAACTTTTAATTTATTTTGAAACTTATCCTACATGCTTATCAACATTAAGAAATAGTTAAAATATATTTAACAAGTATTTTTTATTTATATTTGTTAAATAAATTTTATTATTCTTTAATGTGGGTAAATGTATAGGGTAAGTTTAAATTTAAATTATGTAATTTGTGGCATCATCTTTTGTTTTTAAAATTTAATAATTGGTGCCTTATAAACCAATTATTGAATATTTAAATAAGATGTAAATGGCATGTGTGTAAATGACCAAGTCTTCATGAATTATTCACATTTTTAATGAATGTGAGGGTATCTAGGGAATGTTGGAGTGGATTTAGGAGAGTTGGAAAACTTTTGGGGTCAAATTTGACTTTCCTCTAGCTTTTAGGAGGCAATTATTAGCAGTTTGAGGCTTTTGGGGGCAGTTTTGGTGAGTCACCAAGGTTGTTAATGACTTGGAATTTTTCAGTCTTCTAGTGCTTTTGGAGGGAGTTTGAGTTGCTATTTTTTAGGGTTTATTGTTGCATCTAACCCAGGGGTTGTTTACTTAGTGTTTGGAGCACTCATTTTGGAGTTTAGTTCTGACTATGCAGAGGAGGGCTTTTGTGACATTTTTGTCCTTAGCAATTTTATGCAGAATTTGTATCTCATTTTAGAAACTAAATATATTGACAGCATTTTGGAGCATATTTTTATCAAGTTTAATCCTTCTTTCTTTCTACAGCTATGTGTCAAAGTGCATGATTGATGAAAATAGTAAGTGAGTTTATAACTCCTTGATATTTTGTCTTAGCCTTTACCTTGTTGCAGGAGTGTATGTTGTGTGCAGGTTGTAATTTGTGTCTAAAATTCATAGGATTTTCATGTGAAGAGTTATATCTTCCTTGTTAATTTGGTTTAGGACTTATTATGAAATATTTATGCACACCTATATAGAATAGAAGTGCTTTATTTTCAGTGGTAGAATTTGCAATTTTCAGAATAGGGTCATTATCTTTTTAAGTTTCCTCAATCTTTGGTGTATCACCTGGTTTATGGTTTTTATTTCAATAATAAGTTCATTTCAGTATTTCTATCTCTTTTTTCTCAAAGTTTAAGTTAGTTTTAAGGAGTTATAGGTGATTATCCAATAGGAGCTGACCTAGAATCCAGAGGTTTCATTTCTAGTTACGCATTTCCCACATGTAGAAATGAATCCCATGTTAGGCAAGATTTTAAGCTTGTTTAGTTTAGCAGGGTGCAAATTCTAAGCCTTAACAATAACATGTAATCACATTGCAAGACATCGGGACTTGCAATGTTGAATAAGTCAACTATAGGTAGTTGTTTATGTATGCACCCTAAAATGGTCGCCTAGACTTCGGGCCCCCATTTCTCAATTTATCAAATCCCTGAATCAATATTTTCAAATATCAACAATATCAATTATATCAATTTCCTTGATCAAATCATAATCAATTCAATATTTCCTAAGGTTTGAGTCTTATTTAATTTAAAAGAGAAAAAATAAAAATAAAAATATTATTTAATTAAGAGAACATGCTCTCTTTTAATTAATTAAAAATATCTTTTAATTAAATAATAAAATCACTTTATCCTAAGCCTTTATTTAATTAAAAGGAATTTCCTCCCCTTTTATTTAAATAAAAAATCTCACTTTTCTTCTTATCTTACACAAATAAAGCATTATTCTTATTTTATAAAAAGAGAAAAAACACTTTTTGTCTTATGTGGGACACAAAAGTCAACTCCTATTTTTCTATTGGAGGATATTTGTGCACAAGGATCAAGCTTCCATTT
>MU224136.1:2020923-2059816 GCA_018584345.1 Thuja plicata | reverse complement strand
ATTGAAAGAAAACCTCTTTTTTAATTAAATAAATAAAAATCCCCACTTAAAGCACTTTATTTGTTGAAAAAGGAAATAAATTAAATTAAAAATTAAATAAAAATCCCTTTTTCAACACCCCCTTTTAAGTGGTTGGTTTTTGCCTCTTAATCATAGCCTTTGATTTTTGCCTCTTAATCTCAATCGTTCACTTTCCTTTAAAAGGAGACCTCTCCTTCTTATTTTGATATTAGAGTTTTTAGTATTGTTATGTTGCAGGTTTGGAGAGCAATTTTGGAGGAGCATTTGAGCATTCAAGCTTGGATATTGCAACTTCTCTCTTCTTGTCTCATTCTTCTTGAATTCATGGCTACTCATGTAGATTAGATTCATGTTTATTTTCATAGATTAATATTGCATTTGTATTTCCTTTCATAGATTAATATGCATTGTTATCATTTAGATTAATTTCCTTTTATGCATTGCAATCATATAGATTAGATCTCATTTTCATGCATTCAAATCTCTTGTTTCATGGTGTATTTGCAATAGACACAACTAGGTCTATCTGAGGGCCTTCATTTTATATTTTTACACATCCATGACTAGAGAGCTATGGATCAATATTCGAGGCATCATTCTTGAGCAACCTTGAATGGAATGATTCATAGAAGTGTGACAATATTAATGCACACAATCACTATATATCACTTATAATGCCTCAAAATCATCAACTTTGAGGACCCTAACTATGGCCCAAAATGATACATTTATATGGAATTTTCCCTTGTACAACATAGATTATAGGAAAAGATAGAAGGCAAGAAGAAAAAGAAGAAAAAAGGGAAAGGACCAGCAGGTTCGAATCTTGAGGGGAAGTGATGGCGTACAAGTCTTCTCTCCTACTATGTACATCTTCTGGACCTTGAACCTGCATCATAAATACTAAATTAGAAGTTTGTCTCCTCACCATCCACCTATACCTTTCCTTAATTGAAGAAATGACTTCCGATCATTAGGGTAAATAGAACCTGTAGAAATCCCATCCTACATGTCACTTTTTCTGAAAATTCTACTTGTAATTTTCATACGATAGAACTCTATTTGTATTGCAGGAGGTTGAATGCAAGTAGTTGATTGTTTTTTGTGGTAGCCCCACCCTAGACGTTGTGTCTGAAAAAATAAAACAATATAGAATACTGGGATTTTGGATAACCCAAGGAACTGAAGTCCCAAAGTCCCTTTGGACTCAAAGAATAAAGAATATGGGGATCAACCACCCTGAATAAGCTCATTTATACTTTTCAAATTTTTGGATGAAACCTCTATGGACTCCTCATTTGGGTTGTCGACCCATTATATTTAGAGCCTCCCTTCCTGCAACATGACCTTTTTCTAATCTGATCACTCCCTCATCTCCATTGTGTTCCTTTGGTCCTTGTGTGTATTAAGGACTAGATCCATACAATCATCCATTACCTGCTTCTAAAAATTGTGAGAACGATCAAACTTCTCCTTTGTCTTCTCATCAAAACCTATTAACAAAGAATCAAAAAATCTACTAAACCTCTACATTATCTGCATGAGATCATTTCGGTTTCCCCAACTATGTGGAAAAGAGGGTATCATATTCCTATACAAACTGAATGTGCTTGATCATCGTCTTCTAGGCCATTTCCATAACATAGATTTTAAAACCCAACAACTAGAAACTGAGATCTATGAAGTTCTCACCCTCATCTCTAAGGATGTCAACTTCTATCAACTCATCTCTATCCATCCCATTAACCTTCTTCAATTATTTCATCTACCTCTTGTACATGGTGAGATCAACATTCCATAGACTAACTTCATCACGGATGGCCTTCTCAACCCTTTTTGTTTCAAAATAATAAAGAATAGACTCAGAGAGGAAACCACAGACCATATCCACTTTCTTAAAGATCTATTGGTTTGTAATTATGGCTTCTCTCTTCATTTCCTACAAAGAATCCACCTCTTTCTATTGTATAAATGTCAGGGAAGATGTGGTATGACTCGATGAGGAGACGGGATAAGCTAATTCCTGAAGAAAATCCTCATATTAGACTAACTTGCCCCTATACTCCTACTATGATTTGTACTCTTTCTTGACCCTCTCGTGCACCATGTTGGTGGTGTCATCAAGGTTTTTGAGTTCTCCATATTTAGTATGTTTTCCCAAATTGATTTGGGTGGGCCTGTAGTCCTCTGGGGTGATTTATGATTGATCTTTGTCTAGAGGTGCATGGCGACCTCTACACCATCTTGCCTTGGGTGTTCTTGTTGGTGGTTAAAATGCTCTTAGATTTATTCACCTTCTTTACAGGTGTGAGTTGAGTCATCAAATCATAGAGTGATACCTTTTGTGACTATGGTCACTACTTTCTTTTGAATTTGGACACCACCCATTCCGGCTGGGCTAGAGTGTTAAGTCTTATTTCTACGGTCTCATGTGGCACAAACATTGTTTCTATCTACTCCTATATATGTTTGAGAGGAGGACTCTTTGGGTTCTCCTATATATGTTTGAGAGGAGGACTCTTTGGGTTCTCTGATACATGTTTTTGAGGAGGACGTGTCGAGATGACTGATGGTGGGATCATAGTTTATTTCGTAGGTCCAATTTCCATTTGTGCATTCGTATGCACCTCCAACACATTTTTTCTTCCTTTTATCTATGGAGTTCCTCTTCTATTTTCTCAAATTTATCTTATTGTTTCTAGAGGGCCTCTTGTTCTTTTTGCCTCCTTTCTTCCTCGAGGTGTATTCTCTCTTCTTCAGCCTCTATGTTTTCTTTTCCCTACTTAGCCACTCATTCTTTGGCAAGTTCCTTTTCCATAGCTTCCTTGAGGGCTTCCTATTCAGCATGTATCCAAGCCTCATATTCCCTTGTGCACCCCCACTTTCGATGTAGGCATCTTCTTCTCTTTTATCTTCTTCTTCCTTTTGTGTGTTCTCTTCTTCCTCATACTCCTACCTTTTCTTTTCTTATTCTGCTTCTTGGAGGAAGGGGGCTTGTTCTTCTCGAGTGAGAAATATGTTAATGCCCTCAGCCTCTATGGACCCAAGGTCTGGATAATCCTACATTTTCTAAAGTATGGGTTCCTCTTCAGCTGGGACTTGCAGTGAAGGTGGATGAGCCTATGTCTCTAGGAAGGAGACCAATTGTGGGAGGTCCAAGAGAGTCACACCTATGGGTTTTAGGTTCGGTCATGCTCTAGAGATCATTCAAGAGTGGAATAGTGGAACCTCATTGTCATTTGGCATTCCCTCATTATCTTCATCTATGTTTATCAATCTTATGGTTGGTGGGGATGATGAGCCTTTTCCTATCAGGGTGGTATTTGTGGGTGTTTCTCACGCATATCCTTGTTCTTCTAGGGTGCTTCTTCTAAGGGCCATCTACGATAGAGCCTTGATGCCAAACTCAATGTTGAGAGGCAAAATTTCATTCCTGATTAGCAGCTGAGGCTAACCACTAGGATTACCACATTTGATCATAAAGATTCTTTAGTTCTATAGGTGAAAGATTGTCCAAGGGACCTTCCTTAGTATTTTTTCCAACCTTATCTCCCCCCTTCTTTGTTCTCCACTCATACTTATGAGGGGCGTCCTTTCTTTTTTCATTGGTTCTTTGTGAACCCTTGGGGAGTGAGAGGTCAAGGACCTAATGGTTGCGATCGATTACCTCTATAGAGAGGACCATTATATATGTATCTTCTTCCTCGTCCCATATGACATGGGAGAGGATTTTCTAACCTACCTATTTTTCTTTGTAGGTCGGTCCAAGAATATTTTCATAATCTTTAAAATTCTCATGGATATTGGAACAAAGATCAAAATCCCACATCTAGATAATTGTCATCTTGTAGTACCCATGCCGCCTCTTGTCAAAATCAATCGATAAATCACCCCCAAAGTCTTTGACTATGGGATTATCTCCAAGATAGGCATTAGGGAGGATGTCTTTTATCTTTTTCTTCAGGTCATAAGGATCTCATAATCAAACTCCCGGAGGTTTAAGCTCTTTAGCTCAAAAATGGCATTCTCAACAATAGTGACAGTGTAGATACAATTGCAATACCTTAAGGAGACAAGGACCTACTCTGGACTTATGTTTTTTCTCATCATCAATGCCTGCTCATTCAAAATCTATTGGTAGAATTCCAAAAAAATTACCTTAGTACAAAAATGTCGAGGAAGAAGGTAAGGCTTCCTAGAAAATTTGCTAATCCAAAAGTATGTACATGTTTTGAATTGGATGAACCAACACCCCCACTCTTCTATTAAGGCCATTGGATCCTTCGAGAGTCAAAATATGACGTCTCTAGTCAACCTATTTATTCTGTCAAAAATGAACGCATCATTGATGCAGTGAAATTTGGTTGCAAAGTATTCAATGTGCATGTATGGGTGGAAGTCCCATGGAAGGGTGTTCTCTAGACCATCACCCTACACTCCCCATTTCTCCAGATCTTTAGTGAAGTTCTACAATCTGGGAACCACCTAGATAGCAGATAAGTCCATGTAGAACCTATGGGAGGTGCAAACCTGGAGGATCTATAGGTGAATATTGTCTGAGATCATTTTGGCCCATTCGAAGTACCTAATACCTATGGATACACCTACAATGAATTAATATATTCATGGCTTATAATTCTTTGCATCTGGCTTTCCAAAGACACGATATTGCATTGTGATGATAGCTTGGATGGGCAGGAGGAAGTCTACCATTTTGGATTTGCCCTTTCATAGATGAATATGTTGGCTAAATATTTTGGAAGTCACTAAGACTACAACTTGAAAAATGTTTGTTTTAGGCAGCAGTATGTGATATTTCTCTCTCCTCTCAGCAATAGGGGAGGCTCCCTTCTTACCACAGGTGGCTTCAAGTGGAACTAAACTATAACACATATAGTTCACCTTGCAACAATAATACCAGTGACTCGATGATTGACTTAAGAACAATGAAACGAGGCAACAGTTGATTTATCTAAAGATGAAGTGATACAATGAGCTCAAAGTCTCATTTCCTCACCTCAAATAAGTATTCTAATATATTATCCAATACTGAAGCCTAAAGTCTTCAGTCCTTGGATTATATTAGCCACTAGTTTCTATAGTAAACCCAATTTCCTGAAGCACAAAGTCTTCAAAAAACTTGGATTAAAATTCTCAAATGATATATGCAAGATAACTATTAATTTGAGAAAGAATTAACCAATGCGACATAAGAACACACTCATTAATTTTCAAAACCAACAACACAAAGTTTGCCAATTCTTGTTCCTTTATTCAAATGCTCAACTTTACACAATGAAACTCAAAGTTTTCAGAATACAAGAGAATTGCCTATAGCATTCTTGCACACAAAAAAATATTAAAATATTACAATGAACTCTCTCGCTTATATAGGAAAATAGAAGAGAGAAAAGTGGAGAGAAAAGGGGAAACCCTTAACCACTTTGACTTATTCAAAACTTAACCCTAACTAACTTTGACTTATTCAAAATGTTACAAGCCTTAAAGCACTTACAACATGATTACACAACTTTGGTATACAGGAATATGTTTTCCTATATTTACAATCATCACATGTACTACATGTAATCTGTCAAAACATTCTACAAAAAAAAAAAAAAAAGTGCCTAAACACTTAGAAAGCAGCATCAGAGGGTATTCACATAAGCCTCAAACTTGCGAAGAGACTCATGTATCATAACTGGATCAGGTGCACCTGTATGCTGAGCAACCACAGTAACCTGGCGTAAAACATGAGACTTAGTATTACCAGTTACTTGACTTTGAATTTGATTCAAGGACATCTTGCATTCCATGAACCAATAAAAAATAGTGGGATTGAAATCTTCCGCATCTAAGTGAAGATGAATCATTTCAGAGAACCTTGTCATTATAATTTTTTCTTCAATTAGCTCACCATCTTTAGTAGTAACTTCACAAGACAATTTACTGAACTCCTTTATTATCTGACCTTCTTGTTCATTAAATGAGTTTAGTAATGTTTGCAAATCTATGACTAATTTATTCAAGACTCTCTCCTTGTTGATCATTAAATCAAGAGATTTGAAATATGCGTCCACAGAAGAGATGATTTCAGATTGGCACAACTTCTTGAGATTACATTATTGCATGGTTCTCCAAACATTTAAATCTTCATTTAGGACTTTCAGATACTGATGAAAAGATGAGATAAGTTCCCTTATCTCATTGATGGTTAGTCGCACATGTCTTAAGACTTTGTATGAGTCTTTGATCACTTGCATACCTTGCGTTCCCACTTGCGCACACCACTCATTAACTAATTTTGTCCTCTTATGACAATCATCATAACCTTCAAGGCATGACACCAAAATAGGAGTAGCATTCTGAGAATTATTCATCATATCTATGACCTCAAGGAGGCATGCACTCCTCTTTCAGCTTGTTCCTCTTCTCCCATAGCTTATCATTCCTCTGTTTAAGTTGGGAAACAACATCCTGAGCATCTTGCTGACAACCCAAATGTGTCTGCTTGCCCAGCTCTATCCTTGTGATTTTATAATCTAAAGGCTTCCCATCTCCTATAGATTTATCAAACAAAGGTTCAGAAATTTTAGCATACTTGGCTTTATCTTCCACAATTATTCTTGACACTGATTTTGCCTTCTTATTCTTTGGAGCTTTGGGCTTGGAAACCTATTTGAAATCAAAGTCCTCCAGTGGAATCTCTTCTTTCTTCCTCTTCTAAGTTATGGCACTGAGCCAAGGAGGTAAAGAAAAAGAAGAAGAAGTTGTTGCTGATGATGTGATGGCTAGAGTAGTAACTGGATTATCATGAGCAACTATAGCTATAAGAGAAGGAGCCTCTGTTAAAATTTCCATAGGAGGAGAACTGTTATGAGTGACTTTTGACATAAACTACTCCAATTGCACATGAATAGTATCAAGCACCGTCACAGAAGAAACAACCATAGAAGGAAAAGTCATAGAGTATGTATCAAATACATTCTCAAAACTATGATAAGAATCCTCAAAAATAACAATGGGGCCTACTGATGAGATAGGCAAGGCAGGTGTCACCAAAACTGAATCCATAGGAGGAGCCTGCTCTGTAGTGAATTCATCTACCGTTGTACCCAAAGGTGAATCAAGAGATTCTTCTGATACTAGTGCAGAATCAGGAACCACTATAGTAACTGAAATGTCCACAAGAGGAAGTACATCATGTGATGACACCTTAGGTGAATTAGGCATCTCATCATCACTGGATACTACTTGAACCCTTTCAGGTTCTATGCTTTTCACCTCAAGAACTCTTCCAGTGTCTTTGCCTCCCTTGATGGTAAGGTTAGGAAGAATAGGCATGACAGGAACTATAGGATCAACCACTGAAGAAGATGAGTCATCTTTAGTCTTACCTTTAATCTCAAATCTCTTACCAACTGGGCCACCATGATCAAATTGCTTTTCAAATCTTATCATGATGCTTTTCAATCCCCTCCTTTTTAACCAAATGTTGGTATTTGAAAGAATGGACTGGAAGCGATCCCATACAGAAACAGTCTCTTTTCCCGACCAAGAAGGAGATAAAATAGGCAAGTCTGCAACATGATTATGAGTATAGTTAGGATCCATAAAATCACCATCATCTTCAACCCCCTAAGGAATGTCTGCAAGAATAAAGTCAATAATTTGCTTGATAGACAAGTGACAGTAATCCATTCTTTGTATATCTGCTTTGGTGCGAAGATCAATCCATACATCTTCTACTCTATACACATGTACAAACTACCTCCTCATCTTATCATTGAGCCCTCGCCAGTCAAAATGACTTCTCACCATGAATCTCTTCAAAGTGATCCTTTGAAGTTCATACTCCATGTTCTTAGCCTTTGGAACTATATCTATGGAGTACCCTCCAATATTTAGTGGGTTTCGTGAAGAAATCCCCACACTTGTCCTGTGCAGTGTATTTTTATGTGCTTGGACAGCCATGAGCTTCCTAGCCAACTCCATAAGAATTATCTTATCGGTCAGGTATCTTGGGAGTGTATGTGGTTCACCTTTGAAATACCCCTCTCATGTAAGTATAATTAGGAAATTGTAGAAAGAGGCAGCCATAATCATTTACCTTAACCCATGCCTCATCTGACACACACTTGTTAGGAAGGCTCTTGTCAAATAAGCACATGAAATACCCATAAAAAGCATCTTGTACCATGTAGTAAGGAGAGCGGCTGGCCTTCAACACAAGCTGAGGAAATTATTCCCAAATAGGAACTAATGATCTATCCCCTTTAGTGGACAATCCAAAGAAAGAGCCATGAGAAGCAGCAATGTACAAAAGGTATGAATTCATGTAAAAGAGAAAGTATTAACAACTTGTGAAAGCTACTCACATAACATATCACTTATCATTTCTCCCCAAAATATTCTTTTCTTGGAACGGACACTGAGAGAAATGTATTTGTACATCCAAGGCTCAAAGATGTTTGATGTCTTTAACCCTGCAAGGCGGCTGATTAAAGTGATAAGATCACTAATCTCCTCGTTGAACTCAATACGATGGATTCCCTTTGGCCATCTTGCAATACTTGGCCTCTTATTTAGCAGCCCATTGTCATTAATAAACCTTGCACATGAAGGGGTATCTTCATTCCACCTATCAAGAGCTTTTTGTCTGGTGATATCAATAGTGATAGGATTCAATGGCACCCAGAAAATTCTATCAATAGTCTCTGGATCAAGACTAATAATAGTCTTACCATCTTGATCTTTGATGGTTTTAGAAGATGAATCAAAATTATTCGCGCATGCAAGCACGAACTCTGGCTCAAGGGTAGCCAATGGAAAAGTGGTGACCAGTGAATGCTGCTCTGTTTGATGGACACCATATCTTCTGTAACTGCAACATCAACCCTTTGAAGAAATTCTTCAAAGTTCATGTGTGAAATATTAGTATCTTTAACTTCTTCACAATAAGAAACAACTTGTGAAGATAGGGAAGAATTATGATATGAATCATAGCGGAATTTCATCTTGTTCTTCTCTTTTTCTGAACCAAGTGTAATCCCTTCAGACATAGCAACTCTATGAGACCGAGCAGCTGTGACATAAAAACTCCACAAAGTAAGAACATCTTCTTGAGAGGGATCCATCATTAGAATTAAGAATGGCGTATGGGGATGACTATTTTTCTTTGAGAAAAGGGTTAGTTTCAGCTCAAAGAGGACTCAAGAATGAGTCTCTTGTAGGTGATTACACATGAGGATGAATGAAAGTAACAAAGGATAAGACGGAAAATGAATGGGTGGATGTCACTTGTTTTATAATGATGTTTTGGATTAACCACCATTATGAGTTTTACGTCATATGGCAGCGGTAGGGACAACAACTTATGCAAGTGGACATTCGGAAAATAGCACATGTATGGACTTGCATTGGATTTGTTTCTCTTTTCTCACCATAGAATGGGGTTTTTAATCCCGACTGCATATGCAAGTAAAATGAAGTGCTTGCATATGCATCTTGATAATAGAAGATAGAAGTAGAAGAAACATAGATTTAATTACATGTAAATTAGAAATGAAAGCTTTACATGTATGTTAAATAACCTAGGAAGAGAAAACAAAGGAAAGACTTAGGAAGAAATTACCTCAACCCTCAAGATGAAATCTCTCAAAATCTTGAGCCAAATCTGAAATAAATCCAATAGATTTTTGGATTTAGGAAAGATTGGATATAAAGATTATATATAGATCATATTCCTAGTCTCTTTCCTTCAATTTTAGATGGTCAACATGCATTAATAGCCAAGTGGGCAAGAATGAGAGATAAAATGCCAAGAAATAGCAACCATTTTGACTATTTCTCTTGAATATGCAATGAGGAAGAAAAATGGCATCTAGGCAAAAATCTCAGCCAAAACAACAAAATAAATCCATAGAATAACCAAAAGACTTATCAAAATTAGTTTGCAAGCTGAGAAAATGATTGAAAATGCTCAAATCCTCCTCCCATGAAGATTGTCTTTGAGAAAAGCGGACTGTTTGGAGCTATTTACATGTGTTTTTAGTGTTTTAAAGCACATGTAATGGCTCTAAAAATTGCCGCCTTGGGAGTAGTATTCAAAACATGTTTTGAAAACACATTAAAACATATGTAAGTTGCACCAAAAATGATGCCTAAGGAAAGCCATTAAAAACGTTGTTTTGGGGAAATATTTACATGTGCTTCAAAATGCATATGTAATGGCTCTTAAAAATGACGCCCTTGGAAGACAAAGGAAGTTTATTGTTTAAAAACACATTTGATAATATGTGTTATCCTCTCCAAAAATGACGCCCTAAAATTCTCTTTAAAAATGTTGTTTGGAGGAGAGTTTCGCATATGTAATCTCTTTCAAACGCATATGCAATAGCCCCCAAAAACGACGCCTTTGGAAGTAAGACAACAAAAGTTTATAACACATGTAATCCCCAAAAAATTTGACGTTATGGGAAGAACTTTAAATACGTTGTTTCTAAAAAGCATTTGCAGATGTTTTAAAATGCATATGCATTACCTTTAAAATTTGATGTCATGGGAAAAGACATGAAGAAGTAAATACACACTTGATGAATGCATTTACATATGACTTTTACAGAGTAAAAAGCCACCCGGGGAGTTAAAATACGTTGTTTTCAATCTGCATTAACATATAAAAACAACACCTATAAAGATTAAATATGTTTTTTAGAGGTTCAACTGCACATGTTGAAAAATACTTAGAATAGATATGCAGTTGAAGTTAAAAACAACGTATTTAACATGAAAAAAAAAAGACTTAGGGGTGGGTTTTTTAAATATGTTTTGCATATGGATGACATGCAATGAGAAATAAAAACCACACCTTTAAGTGATTAAGCTTGAATTCTGAATTAATTTAATATATAACTATAGTATTTAAATGAAATCAAACTATTTAAAGCTAATTTCAATAAAATATTAAAAACTATAGTCGAATCAACTCGGAATGAGTTGAAATTTGAAAATGGACTACGAAATCCACTTAAAATATCAAAAATAATTCAAACTCGTGCAATTGACTTCGAAAACCCCACCTTTTAAGGATTTTTAAAGAATATGCAGTCAACTTGAAAAACCCCACCTTTTACATCATAACTTGAGTTGTACTACTCCGTTTGATGTCTAAGTTAGCTCGAAATGAACGTACTTCAAAGGGCTATCCACTGAAGGGAAAAGCAAAGATTAAAAATGCTAAATAAGAAAGAGAAAAACATAGAAAAGGACTTAAGAATGCATGAAACATATGTTCACAAAGAACTCTTCAGGGATGAAGAATTATCTCTATTAACACTCTATTAAGAATGTTCAAATCATAGAGGATACTACTATGAATTGACAAGAAAATTGCGTAGGGTTGCCACAATTTTATGATCTCAAAATTGAGGACAACAGCTGGCTCTAATTGGGGAACGTACCTCATTTATTCTTAGAAATAATGAGGAATGTAGAATCCAAACCTCTAAGTGCCTTCATCTACTCCATTGGGCTATAGAGTCAGGCAACCAAAAACAAAAAGACTCAAAAACCAAAAAATCTAAAAAGACTTGGACATTGTGTACAGTGGTACTTATCTTGCCATTACTCAAAGTAATGCTTCAAATGTTGGGCACTATATGGAAGTGCGAATGGGGTACCATCATGGTATGCTAGGATAAATGTGTTCTCTCCTGCTACCTGATGTATGGTGAATGGTCCTCTCCAGAGAGTATCAAACTTCCCATGCATTCCTTTCAGTTCCCGTCTTTTGTCCCAGAGTAGAATACGATCTCCGATCTGAAACTCCCGTTGTTTATCCTTTTTATCAAAAAGTACTTTAACCTGTTGTTGATGTGCTACAAGCCGATCAACCACCTGAATTCTTTGTTCCTCCAAATGATGTAAGAACATTATCCGCTTGTCCAGGGAATCTTGAAAAGTGTTATCTTCAATAGCCTTAGCCAACTTAAGAGTGGGAAGCTCAATAGTTATGGGAATTTCTGTGTTTACCCCATAGAGAAACTGGAATGGTGACATCCCAATTGCCCTTTTAGGTGTAATCCTGTCTACTGACAAAGTGTCAAACAAAACTTTGTGCCACAAACATTGATTATCATCCACTAATTTATGAATAATGGTAACCAAGTTCTTATTACTTGATTCAGCCTGACCATTTCCCTGAGGATAATAGTCAGACAAATGAGTGAGAGTAATACCATGCTCAAAACAAAACTGTGTAATATTTTCAGATGAAAAGGTTGCAGAATTATCTATTATAATTTTGTTTGGCACACCAAAGCGAGAAATTATATTCTCCTTCAAAAATGCACACACCACTGCCGATATCGCATGCTTCACCGGGATGGCTTCCACCCACTTAGTGAAATAATCAGTTGCAGTGAGGATGTAAGTATGTCCAACACTAGATGTTGGGTTAATGGTACCAATGAAATCAAGTCCCCATTGCTAGAAAGTCTCTTCAATCACAACTGGCTTTAGTGGTAAAGCGGAAAGTTTCTTCTTACCAACAAACTGTTGACAATGATCACACTTGTGTACCCAACTATATGTATCCTAAAATAGAGTCAGCCAGTAATACCTGTCTCACAAAATTTTATGAGCAGTCACTGGCACTAAGAAATTTCCACCACATGCCATGTCATGAAATGACTATAACAAACGGATCTGTTGTGCTTTATCAACACAACGCAGAAAATTTCCATCAAGTGAATGCTTGTACAAACCACTATCCCATAAGACAAAATGTGTTGCTCAGAGTTTCAAATTTCTTCTTTCCTTGTAAGTAAGATGTACAGGACACTCACCATAAGTAAGAAAATAGGTGATATCTAAATACCACTCACCAGTTGTACTGACAAACAACACTTTAGGTAATTCCTCCAGTATTTCTTCTTTGCCTGGCTCATTCTCCGTCATCAGTTGCCACAAACCTTTACTGCGGACCAGCTTAGTAGGGAGAATCTCAATTTCATATTCCTAGATCTTGGCAAACCAATTTCCTCTCTTTGTTCCAAATTCTTGTTGAGCCAGAATGGACTTCACTATGGTATCTGGAACGAGAACCACCACATGAGAGTTTAAGATATAAAATCTGAAATATTTTACAGCTTTCACAACTGCATAAGCATTCTTTTCCATCAAAGAGTACTTCAACTCATGTGATTTTAGTGGACAAATCATGAACACGATAAGGGACTCAATGTCCTCTTTATTTTTCTGTACAAGAATTGTTGACATAGTATGCTCAAAAACATAACTATATAGGATAAAATCTTTAGTGTAGTCTGGGCAAACTAACACCGGTGCATGTGCGATTACTTCTTTAATTTCTTTGAAAGAGGCCTTCCCTTCTAGACTCCACCAAAAAATTGTTGTCCCTTTCATCATATTAGAAATATGACGAGTCCTCTCAGAAAAGTCAGGAACAAAACGCCTCAAGAAGTTCACCTTCCCGAAGAAAGAATGAACTGCAGTCTTACTAGTAGGTAGGGTAAGACTTTGAATTGACTTGACCCACTCTAGATCAATTTTAATTCCTTCCTTAGACACAATGTGCCCTAGGAGCTTACCCTCTGTGACTCCAAAGATGAACTTTTTTGGATTAAGAGAAATCCCATGCCTTCGACATCTTTCGAGCACCTGTCGAAGATGAATCAAATGATCTGAGTGCTGATTGGAAAAGATTGTCAAGTCATCAAGGTATACCATGATAAACTTGTCTATGATATCTCAAAATGTCAGATCCATGGCACGCTGAAAGGTTGCACCAGCATTATCAATCCAAAAGGCATTCGATTGTAAGCAAAATTACCCCAGGGTGTGGTAAATGTTGTTTTATACAGATCATCTTCCCTTACCTCAATTTTGTTATAGCTAGAAAAACCATCAAGCATAGACAAAATTTGAGATCCAGTTACGATTTGCAACACATGATCCATTATCGGTAATGAATAACTGTCCTTCAAAGATGCTTGATTCAAATTACGAAAAACCACACAAATGTGGATCTCGCCATTCTTCTTACGAACTAGAACAATGTTAGCCACCTAGGTTGAGTGTTGTATCGGGAAGATGATCCTTGCGTCAAGCATTTTTTGAATTTTGGACAAGATGGTTCCTAAGATTTTGGGATTATAATGTTGATGTTTCTGCCTAAATGGAGCAAATCCAGTTTTCAAGGGAATATCATGTTGTACTACCTTGGGCCGGAAGGACTTCAAGTCATCATACGAGTATGCTAGTACATCAATGTATTCAGTTAAGAGAAGAATGAACTGATTCCTTTCTTCTGGTGTGAAACATTTTCCAATATTGACAAACTTAGGATCAGCTTCCTTATTCAAGTTATACCTTTCATATTCCATGACGGAGCTTGATCTGGCTTTTTGTTGATTTCTAACATAACGATCATGCTTATCAAACAACCTTTCTAGAGAAACTAGCCCCTTAGGAATTTTATTTCCTTTTAACTAAATGACCTCTTCCCTAGTTTCAGGATTCTTTCCAGATGTATCCTCTCGAGAAGGAGAACTACTTCCTTCGAAAAACAATTCATCAAAATTGTCTTTCGTCTCCAGAAAGTGAATGATTTTTTGATCATCATTGAACACTTGCCAATGATTTGAATTGTCAGGAACACTGGGATGATATACTAATTGAATTGTATACCTATTCTGCTTGAATTCCTCATGTGGTACTAAGAAAGTTTCTGAAATTGTGAGCAAATCATCTTTATCATTGATTTATCTAGGAATTGTGGAAATGTTGAAAGCATCAAACAATTCTATATAGTCCCACACCAAGTTCCTATAGTGCTTGAGTCGCTCATTTTTAGTTTGGTATTGATTTCTCACTTGGCACACCACGAGCTTAGCATCACCTTTGGCATGTAAATTCTTAATTCCTCTATTCTGTGTAGCATCAATACCCAGAAGCAATGCCTCATATTCAGCAGTATTGTTGGTGTTGTTAAACTGCAGCTTGTATGAATATGGAAATTTCTCACCTTGAGGAGAAATCAAAAAAACCCTGGCTCCTGAACTGGTTGCTGCACAACTTCCATCAAACTCGAGTATCCATACCTCATTAGAATTGATTCTATGAGGGAACCAAAAAGCAGTTGGATCATCATTAGCCAAGCTTGGGGGCATAGCTTTTTAAACCATTGTAAAATAATTTTCTGGATCCCCTGGCGAGACAGGTACTTCATCTAAAATTGACTCTTCCTCAGCATCTGCAAATTTATCTTCATTTGATAGGGAAGTTGACGCTTTAGATTGATAATCTTTAGCAAAATCCAAGACTTCAGAGCTATGAAGATAATAGTTTCCCATGCCATCTGATTCGAAAAGAATCTGAGAATGAGGATCATCTAATTTCACCACTGTGTACTTTATTTCCCTCTCTGGAAGCAATTTCTACATAACCCCTTTAACAGGAATTTGTGCTTTAGACATATCCATGCTCATCTCTCCTCCTATGTCTTTACAAAAAATTTGACCAAGGAGCATACCATAGGAGGCAGGAACATCCGCAACAAGGACAACCATTTTGATCTTCTTTTCAGAGAAGGAAGAAAATGCAAACTGACCATCCTTGATCTATCCTTCAAGTGCTACTTGTTTATTCTCCATGGAATAACAATTAGCAAAGGATTTTGTCAAATTTAAGCCTAAAGCATTAGCAACCTTGGTAGGAATAACATTATTTGATGCCCCAGAATCAATGACACAATTGCTTAACTTGTAACCGTTAATCAGCAGGGAAATATAGAAAGTCTCTATTTTTCCTGAAACAGATGAAGGAATGGTTACCAAGTTATTTGGAAGATTCTTTGAATCTGGGAGAGCAATAGAAGTCTGTGCGGGTTGAGATTCTTTGACAAAGTTATTAAGCCTTTCTAGCTGATCTGGGTATGCTTGTAAATACTCTACTTCAGACATTTGGATCATAGTCTTCTTGGCATGGTCTATGATATCAAAAGCTTGGAATGATCTTGCAGAGGATGTAAGGGAAATGTCTGTTTGATTCTTAGGATTAGACACACTAGGTTTTGGTACATTATTAGATACTGACTGAGGAGGAGAACTCACTTGGCTATTTTTAGGAAGAATAGGAAGAGGATTTTCTCTTTTGGAAATAGTAAGGGGTACCTGAGTACCTTGATTTACCTTGATTCAACTTATCTTCTTCTTCCTTCTGTCGTTCCATCTTTGTTTGAGATCGTGTCATAACCGCATAGGCTTGAGAAAAATCTTCCTCTAGATCGGTACCATCATAATGTACATACCCAATATTAGAGTCACCAGCTACTTCTTCATCTTCAGCATAATGAGTAGCATTCTCCTCCGTTTGATAATCATCTAGCGTTACCCCAGGTTGATCATTTTCATAGTACTCCGTGGCTATCCTGTCTGGCAAGGCTTCAAGAGCAAGCCTCTCCGGAGGAGGAGGAAGCTTTTCCTGATTCTTTACAGCATAATTATGAGAAGCATTAGGAAATGTTCTCCCTGGAATGTCTTTATACAGGGCAGCAAATGATCCTTGAGAGGTCTTCTTCTTAAGTGCTAGCACTTCATTTGCTATTTTTTGAACCATTGGATCTGTACTGGTTGAAGTAGATGCATCATTATAGGAATTTCCATATGAAAAACTCCCTCTTGTCTTATCTTTGTGAATCTTTCTAGCCATGATAAGATCATCTTCAATCTTTGTTACCAGAGTTTGAAAATTAGCTAAACTTATAGGAACGAACCGTCTTAAAAGAAAAATGACTTTAGGCAACTGTGTATTGATAAAGAAACACTTTAGATTTTTAGGAGTAGGTTGTGAAGCAGTAGGAATTCTATTTGCCAACTTGTTGAATTTAGCAATGAACTCGGAAAATTCTTTCTGCGCATCTTTCTTCATTTGAGTCAATTGAGAGAGAAAATCATGCTCATCTTTGATAGGCTTGAAACGTTCTTCAAACTTGGTTTGAAGAGAATCCAACTTGTAATAGATTTGGTAGCGAGATTGAAAAACAAATCAGAAGCAATGCCCTGCAAAGTCTCTACAAAGAGCCTCACTGACACATCTTCATGCTCTACCCCAAGAACACCACATGCAATATAGAAAGCTTTAATATGCTCATCAGTATGTTTCTTTCCATCTCCATAGAACTTGGGAAAGTTTTTATGAGATCCTAGAGGAAGAGTGTGTATAGGTGGAGTAAGGTAAAGAGGGCCAAAAGTTGTTCCCCATGGACCTGCAGCCATTGAAGAAAAAAGTGGAGTAGATTGAACTAATGGTTTGAAAAAGGAACAAGTCTCTTCACTAAAAACCAAGCTCTTTTTCTTTTATTGTGGGTAACTGGTAGTCCGGGTGAGTGGTGATGTAGGAGCTAGAAGGGCAAGCCTGGCTTGCTGAGCAAGACTTGGTGCAAATTTTGATGATTCGCTCTTCCTCTGTCGGTAGTACTGCTTGAATTCTTCCAGATTGAATCAATTGGACCAACTTAGAGGCAATTACTTTGAAAAAAAATTTAGATGGAACTTCTCTTATTTATCTCCTGTAGAATAAATGATTAATCCTTTTCTCTTGTTTCAGAAAAAGATTGCAAAGTGAAGGTAGATAATAGATTTAAACTAAAAACAACAATGACATATTGTAAAAGAATCAAAGTGTCTGTTAAAGGTGCAAAGTCCTCAGTTGCTTCTCTGGGACAAGAAGCTCAAATAGAAGCTCAAAGTCTTCTTAAGTGAACTTCTTATCAACCTTAAAAAAAATAGTGTTTGTATCCCCAGTAGAGTCGCCAAAAACTGTTGGCTAAATATTTCGCAAGTCACTAAGACTACAACTTGCAAAACATTTGTTTTAGGCAGCAGTATGTGAAATTTCTCTCTCCTCTCAGCAATAGGGGGGCTCCCTTCTTACTGTAGGTGGCTTCAAGTGGAACTGAACTGTAACACATACAGTTCACCTTGCAACAGTAATACTGGTGACTCGATGATTGACTTAAGAACAATCAAACAAGGCAACAATTGATTTATCTAAAGATGAAGTGATACAATGAGCTCAAAGTCTCCTGTCCTCACCTCAAATAAGTATTCTAATCTATTATCCAATACTAAAGCCCAAAGTCTTCAGTCTTTGGATTATATCAGCCACTACTTTCTATAGTAACCCCGATTTCCTGAAGCACAAAGTCTTCAGAAAACTTGGATTAAAATGCTCAAATGATATATGCAAGATAACTATAAATATGAGAAAGGATTAACCAATGTGACATAAGAACACACTCGTTAATTTTCAAAAATAACAACACAAATTTTTCCAATTCTTGTTCCTTTATTCAAATGCTCAACTTTGCACAATGAAACTCAAAGTTTTCAGAATACAAGAGAATTGCCTATAGCTTTCTTTCACACAAAAACATATTAAAATATTACAATGAACTCTCTCCTTTATATAGGAAAATAGAAGAGAGAAAAGTGGAGAGAAAAGGGGAAACCCTTAACCACTTTGACTTATTCAAAACTTAACCCTAACTAACTTTGACTTATTCAAAATGTTACAAGGCTTAAAGCACTTACAGCATGATTAGACAACTTTGGTATACAGGAATATGTTTTCCTATATTTACAATCATCACATGTACTACATGTAATCTGTCAAAACATTCTACAAAACAAAACAAAGAAAAAGTGCCTAAAAAATTAGAAATCAGCATCAGAGGGTATTCACATAAGCCTCAAACTTGCGAAGAGACTCATGTATCATAACTGGATCAGGTGCACTTGTATGTTGAGCAACCACAGTAACCTGGCGTAAAACATCAGACTTAGTATAACCAGTTACTTGACTTTGAAGCTGATTCAAGGACATATTGCATTCCATGAACCAATCAAAAATAGTGGGATTGAAATCTTCCACATCTAAGTGAAGATGAATCATTTCAGAGAACCTTGTCATTACAATTTCTTCTTCAATTAGCTCACCATCTTTAGTAGTAACTTCACAAGACAATTTATTGAACTCCTTTATTATTTGACCTTCTTGTTCTTTCCATGAGTTCAGTATTGTTTGCAAATCTGTGACTAATTTATTCAAGAATCTCTCCTTGTTGATCCTTAAATTAAGAGATTCAAAATATGCGTCCACAGAAGAGATGATTTCAGCCTAGCCCAACTTCTTAAGATTACATTCTTGCATGGTTCTCCAAAAATTTAAATCTTCATTTAGGACTTTCAGCTGCTGATGAAAAGATGAGATAAGTTCCCTTATCTCATTGATGGTTAGTCGCACATGTCTTAAGACTTTGTATGAGTCTTTGATCACTTGCATACCTTGTGTTCCCACTTACACACACCAATAATTAACTACTTTTGCCTTCTTATGACAATCCTCATAACCTTCAGGGCATGACACTGAAATAGGAGCAGCATTCTGAGAATTATTTATCATATCTATGACTTCAAGGAGGCGTGCATTCTCCTCTTTCAGCTTGTTCCTCTTCTCCCATAGCTTATCATTCCTCTATGTAATTTGGGAAACAACATCCTGAGCATCTTGTTGAAAACCCAAATGTGTCTGCTTGCCCAGCTCCATCCTTGTGATTTTATAATCTGAAGGCTTCCCATCTCCTATAGATTTATCGAACAAAGGTTCGACAATTTCAGTGTACTTGGCTTTATCCTCCACAATGATTCTTGACACTGTTTTGGCCTTCTTATTCATTGGAGCTTTGGGATTGGAAACCTGTTTGAAATCAAAGTCCTTCAGTGGAATCTCTTCTTTCTTCCTCTTTTGAGTTATGGCACTAAGCCAAGGAGGTAAATAAAAAGAAGTTGTTGCCGATGATGTGATGGCTAGAGTAGTAACTGGATTATCCTAAGCAACTGTAGCTATAAGAGAAGGAGCCTCTGTTAAAATTGCCATGGGAGGAGGACTGCTATGAGTAACTTTTGACATAAAATACTCCAATTGCACATGAACAGTATCAATCACCGTCATAGAAGAAACAACCATAGAAGGAAAAGTCATAGAGTATGCATCAAATACATTCTCAAAACTATGATAAGAATCCTCAGAAATAACAATGGGGCCTGCTGATGAGATAGGCAAGGCAGGTGTCACAAAAATTGAATCCATAGGAGGAGCCTGCTCTATAGTGAATTCATCTGCCACTGTACCCAAAGGTGAATCGGGAGATTCATCTAATGCTGGTGTAGAATCAGAAACCACTGTAGTAACTGAAATGTCCATAGGAGGAAGTACATCAGGTGATGAAACCTTAGGTGAATCAGGCATCTCATCATCACTAGATACTACTTGAACCCTTTTAGATTCTATGATTTTCACCTCAAGAACTCTTCCAGTGTCTTTGCCTCCCTTGATGGTAAGGTTAGGAAGAATAGGCATGACAGGAATGATAGGATCAACCACTGAAGAAGATGAGCCATCTTTACTCTTACCTTTAATCTCAGATCTCTTACCAACTGGGCCACCATGATCAAATTTATTTCTTGATCTTATCTTGATGCTTTTCAATACCCTCCTTTTTAACCAAATATTGGTATTTGCAAGAATGGACTGGAAGCGATCCCATATAGAAATGGTCTCTTTTCCCGATCAAGAAGGAGATAAAATAGAAAGTCTTCAACATGATTATGAGTATAGTCAAGATCAAGAAAATCACCAGCATCTTCAACCCCCTAAGGAATATCTGCAAGATTAAAGTCAATAATCTGCATGATAGACAATAGAAAGTAATCCATTCTTTGTATATCTTCTTCGGTGTGAAGATCAATCCATACGTCTTCTAGTCTATACACATGTACAAACTGCCTCCTCATCTTATCATTGAGCCCTCGCCAATCAAAATGACTTCTCACCATGAATCTCTTCAAAGTGATCCTTTGAAGTTCATACTCCATGTTCTTAGCCTTTGGAACTATATCTATGGAGTACCCTCCAATCTTTAGTGGGTTTCATGAAGAAATCCCCACACCTGGCTTGTGTAGTGTGTTTTGATGTGCTTGGACAACCATGAGCGACCTATCCAACTCCATAAGAATTATCTTATCGGTTGGGTATCTCAGGAGTGTATGTGGTTCACCTTTTAAATACCCCACTCTCATGTAAGTATAATTAGGAAATTGTAGAAAGAGGCAGCCATAATCATTTACCTTAACCCACACGTCATCTGACGCACGCTTGTTAGGAAGGCTCTTGTCAAATAAGAACATGAAATACCCATAAAAAGCATCTTGTCCCTACGGTAATGAGAGAAGCTATCATTCAACACAAGCTGAGGAAAGTATTCCCAAATAGGAACCAATGATCTATCCCCTTTAGTGGACAATCCAGAGAAAGAGCCATGAGAAGTAGCAATGTACACAAGGTATGAATTCATGTAAAACAGAAAGTATTAACAACTTGTGAAAGCTACTCACATAACATATCACTTATCATTTCTCCCCAAAATATTCTTTTCTTGGAACGGACAATGAGAGAAATGTATTTGTACATCCAAGGCTCAAAGATGTTTGATGTCTTTAACCCTGCAAGGCGGCTAAATAAAGTGATAAGATCACTAATCTCTTGCTTGAACTCAATAGGGTGGATTCCCTTCGGCCATCTTGCAATACTTGGCCTCTTATTTAGCAGCCAATTGTCATTAATAAACCTTGCACATGAAGGGGTATCTTCATTCCTCCTGTCAAGAGCTTTTTGTCTGGTGATATCAACAGTGATAGGATTCAATGGCACCCGGAAAATTCTATCAATAGTCTCTGGATCAAGACTAATAATAGTCTTACCATCTTGATCTTTGATGGTTCTAGAAGATGAATCAAAATTATTCGCGCATGCAAGCACGAACTCTGGCTCAAGGGTAGCCAATGGAAAAGTGGTGACCAAGTGAATGTTTCTCTGTTTGATGGACACCATATCTTCTGTAACTGCAACATCAACCCTTTGAAGAAATTCTTCAAAGTTCATGTGTGAAATATTAGTATCTTTAACTTCTTCGCAATAAGAAACAACTTGTGAAGACGGGGAAGAATTATGATTTGAATCATAGCGGTATTTCATCTTGTTCTTCTCTTTTTTTGAACCAAGTGTAATCCCTTCAGACATAGCAACTCTATGAGACCGAGTAGCTATGACATAAAAACTCCACAAAGTAAGAACATCTTCTTGAGAGGGATCCATCATTAGAATTAAGAATGGCGTATGGGGATGACTGGTTTTCTTTGAGAAAAGGGTTAGTTTCAGCTCAAAGAGGACTCAAGAATGAGTCTCTTGTAGGTGATTACACATGAGGATGAATGAAAGTAACAAAGGATAAGAAGGCAAATGAATGGGTGGATGTCACTTGTTTTATAATGATGTTTTGGATTAACCACCATTATGAGTTTTACGTCATATGGCAGCGGTAGGGACAAAAACTTATGCAAGTGGACATTCGGAAAATAGCACATGTATGGACTTGCATTGGATTTGTTTCTCTTTTTTCACCATAGAACGGGGTTTTTAATCCTGACTGCATATGCAAGTAAAATGAAGTGCTTGCATATGCATCTTGAGAATAGAAGATAGAAGTAGAAGAAACATAGATTTAATTACATGTAAATTAGAAATGAAAGCTTTACATGTATGTTAAATAACCTAGGAAGAGAAAACAAAGGAAAGACTTAGGAAGAAATTACCTCAACCCTCAAGATGAAATCTCTCAAAATCTTGAGCCAAATCTGAAATAAATCCAATAGATTTTTGGATTTAGGAAAGATTGGATATAAAGAGTATATATAGATCATATTCCTAGTCTCTTTCCTTCAATTTTAGACGGTTAACATGCATATACAGTCAAGTGGGAAAGAATGAGAGATAAAATGCCAAGAAATAGCAACCATTTTGACTATTTCTCTTGAATATGAAATGAGGAAGAAAAATGGCGTCTAGGGCAAAAATCTCAACCAAAACAACAAAATAAATCCATAGAATAACCAGAAGACTTACCAAAATCAGTTTGCAAGCTGAGAAAATGATTTTAAACGCTCAAATCCTCCTCCCATGAAGATTGGCACTAAGAAAAGTGGACTGTTTGGAGCTGTTTACATGTGTTTTTAGTGTTTTTAAGCATATGTATTGGCTCTAAAAATTGCCGACTTGGGATAAGTATTCAAAACATGTTTTTAAAACACATTAAAACATATGTAAGTTCCACCAAAAATGACACCTAAGGAAAGCCATTAAAAATTTTGTTTTGGGGAAACTTTTACATGTGCTTCAAAACACATATGTAATGGCTCTTAAAAGTGACGCCCTTGGAAGACAAAGGAAGTTTATTGTTTAAAAACATATTCGATAATATGTGTTATCCTCTCCAAAAATGATGCCCTAAAAGTCTCTTTAAAAATGTTGTTTGGAGGAGAGTTTTGCATATGTAATCTCTTTCAAATTCATATGCAATGGCCCCCAAAAATGACGCCTTTGGAAGTAAGACAAAGAAAGTTTATAACACATACACTTTATAACACATGTAATCCCCAAAAAAATTGACGTTATGGGAAGAACTTTAAATATGTTATTTCTAAAAAGCATTTGCAGATGTTTTAAAATGCATATGCATTACCTTTAAAATTCGATGTCATGGGAAAAGACATGAAGAAGTAAATACACACTTGATGAATGCATTTACATATGACTTTTAAATGGGAAAAAGCCACCCGGGGAGTTAAAATACGTTGTTTTCAATCTGCATTAACATATAAAAACAACACCTATAAAGACTAAATACATTTTTTAGAGGTTCAACTGCACATGTTGAAAAATACTTAGAATAGATATGCAGTGGAAGTTAAAAACAACGTATTTAATATGAAAAAAAAAAAGACTTAGCGGTGGGTTTTTTAAATATGTTTTGCATACGGAGGACATGCAATGAGAAATAAAAACCACACCTTTAAGTGATTAAGCTTGAATTATGAATTAATTTAATATATAACTATAGTATTTAAATGAAATCAGACTATTTTAAAGCTAATTTCAATAAAATATTAAAAACTATAGTCGAATCAACTCGGAATGGGTTGAAATTTGAAAATGGACTACGAAATCCACTTAAAATATCAAAAATAATTCAAACTCGTGCAATTGACTTCGAAAACCCCACCTTTTAAGGATTTTTAAGGAATATGCAGTCAGCTTGAAAAACCCCACCTTTTACATCATAGCTTGAGTTGTACTACTCTGTTTGATGTCTAAGTTAGCTCGAAATGAGCGTACTTCAAAGGGCTATCCACTCAAGGGAAAAGAAAAGTTTAAAAATGCTAAATAAGAAAGAGAAAAACAAAGAAAATGACTTAAGAATGCATGAAATGTATGTTCACAAAGAAATCTTCAGGGATGAAGAATTATCTCTATTAACACTCTATTAAGAACATTCAAATCATAGAAGATACTACTACAAATTGACAATAAAATTGCGTAGGGTTGCCACAATTTTGTGATCTCAAAATTGAGGACAACAAAATAATGCAATTTTCATTTAAGTACTACTTGTTCATGGCCTCTACATGCATCTAGTGGGCAAGTGCTTCCTCTTCTGTTACAACATGTGGCTTATCACTATCGGGGAGTCAGAAAACAATATGCAAGGCATCTAGGGTTAAGTCTACAATAATCTTCCCTTCCGCATTTATGCGCTACCTCTCTTCCTCTAAGTAGTGGTTGTCCAAGGTCAAAATAAACTCCAAAGATGACTGATTGTGAGGAGGAAGTTGTGCAGAAGAAGGCAGAATTGTGAAGCTCCATATAGAAGCAAGTCTCACGAGTGGGTTCTCTGATATGGTTTTGATATCTTTTAAATTGACATCCTTGATGTTGATTTCTGTGAAGTCATGGAGGGGTGTCAAATTTTTCCACACATCTCTTAGGGCATACAAGAAGAAAATTGAAACAACCTCAATTTTCCATAATTCTCGATATTCTTGACCCAAATTATATTGCATTGCATCTCAGGGTACAAGAAATCACAAAAAACTCCCAAATTGAGGAACCCTAAAGCAATTAGGGCATGGATTTCTCTCAAAAATCCATTATTTATAGGCTAAGAACGGGAAACCCTAGGGTACAAAACTAAAAACAATGACTGCAAAAATGAAAAATGTGAAACGAACACACAAAAATTTCAAGGAAGCAATAGTGAAAAAACTCACCTCGTTGAAATCAAAGCAAAGAGATGCGAGAATCCACCTGAAAACAACTTAGAATGAAACACTACCCTCAAAAATTGTAGAAATTTGGTTTTCAAGGAAAGCTAGGTTGTACTCAAAGCTCACTTGGCAGTGTCTATGCAGCAAACATTTATGTTGTTAACATATTTTGTTTACTAAGGTGCAAATATGTTGTTGCATAGACACTGTTGATCCCTAATACCTAAAGAGTCGAAACAATTATCTAGGCATCATGAAACCCCAAGGTCCATGAAACCAACCAAGGAACCAAAGCAAAGAGGGGATGACTTTGGGGTCCAAAACCCTGAAGCACTAGAAGGTAAAACAACACAAAAAAAGAAAAGAAAAAGGCAAAAGGAGAGAAAAATAAAGGGGACCCAACATTTGCAAAGCAAAAAGTCTGGAGGGTATGCAAAACACAACTCTGTGTTTGTGAAAAAAATATTAAACTCATATGCAAGTGTTTGCATACAATAGTCTAGTCCATGCATGCAAACTTGCATGAGTTCCCATATAACACATGTTTATGTATTAATCAAACTTATACTCATTCAAGTTTATGATTCTCATAATCAAACATTTCTCAGTCAAGTCATATGAACCAAAAGTTCATTTCTTGCAAGCCTAAAGGGCCTTTGATAAAATTGTATGTGTTTGATTGCTCAAATTAAGATGACTTTTTCTTTAGTTTCCATTCGATAGATTTTACTTTAGTTTTAATTGTTTGTGATCTCTTCCTTTCAAGAAGGAGAGTCAATTTTCACAATTTGCAGTGCATTCAAATGAACTAAAAAAGTACATTTTGAATAGCAAACTATTGTTGTTATGAAAATAATTTAGAATTATAAATCATATTCAAATCCCCTTGAACAGGGTTCAAGATTGTATCTTTACTTGTTCTAATAATGGTTGAGGCTCCCAAACACCTCTCTTGTACATCTACTTGATTAAAAATAATTAATATTGCATATAGAATTTTTTTCCCAAGCAATAACAAGAAACACGAAAGAAGGATATTTTAGAGCAAAAAGAATTTCTATATAAGACTCAAGACACTTTTAGACAAGCCTTCAATAGATCTACCCTTATTATTTAATTATCTCAAAGAAAAATATCTCATAGAGACTTGTTTCATTTACATATTGCACTCATTCAAAAGAAAGATACAAAAATAGAAGGAAAAAATGCCCAGTAATAGACTTAAGAAAAATTTATTTAATTAAGCATTGATAGAAACCCAATCTCATGTTGTCCAATATTAAATGTTATTATATTATATTTTTCCATTGCACATGGGCATAGTTATTTTCCTTTTCACCCAATGTGGCAGTAGTGTAAATGTTTTTTATGCCACATGTATGAAGCATATCATTCCTTTAAGTGGATTATAGGCTTAACACCCAATTCTGTGTTATCTTGAAACAAGATGAAATTAAATTATTTGTCATTATTTTCCAAATCTAGCTCAATAGAGTATACTTATCATATTAAAATTGAATGAAAGATAAATGATGAAATACTTAAATTACTATGTATTTATGTGAATTGTATACATATATAGACACACATGTGTGTATATATGTATTTATATATGTATATACTCTTTTTGTATGTATATACTTCATTTGCATAAATACATATTTATATACATAATGGTTTGTTAATTTTACTTGCTCAAAAGGACATTCATGTATTCAAATGATTCAAATTAACTCATATTTATCAATTTCTTATTAACAACTTAATTAAATGAGAGTTTTTGTCAACCTTATCAAATTCACCAAAAGGAAGATAAACCCTAACGAATCAACTATCCTCTACTAGGGTTTGACAACTTGAATCCTTGACCTTGGCCCGCAATGCTGGGAAAGAAACCCTAGATGTGTCGCTTACCTATAGATTCCAAAAGACTTATATGACAATTTGACCCCTTTCCAATGTTACGTTGTCTACCTGATGATAATCCCCCTTCGTTCTCATAGGCCAAAATATACCCTCATCCACTTATTTACAAGAATGTAGTCGGTTGATAGCTTGTAAATATTTAAGCATATAAATGAATATGTATCAAATCATAAGTTACTCAAATTCATAACAAATTATGTAATTTTTGAACCATTGTTAATTTTACCAATGTCAAAATCATCATTTTTCAAAGTAATATAAACAGAACATTATTGAACCATTGTTCATCTTGTCAATATCACAATTTCCACATTTCAAAACAACATAAACATAGAATTATTAAACCATTATTTTCCAATCAATGTAAACGTAGAAAAATAACCATAGAAAAGGAGGGATATAACATATCCTCCCTCTTGTTAATCATTGTCCTCAATGATTTAAGTATCAACGCGAACAAAAAGTGTAAATAGCATTTAAAGCATTATTACAAATAGTCTTTAACTGTTAAATTAACTAAACATATAAAGGAATATCTCATGGATTTAACCATAATCCTCCCAGGTAGCATTGTCCTTAGTGTATTGGTCCCACTAGACCTTACACTATTTGATCTCCCTATTACGTAACCAGAGCTTACGTACCTCAAGCACTTTGATGGGCTCGATTGTGACAACCCCTAGATACTATACCTACAAGGAATTCCAGGCAATCATGTTTTCAAAATATGACATATACTTCTTAAGGTGTGATACATGAAAAATATCATGCAACTAGGTGAGAGGGTGGTAGAGCAATTTTCTATTGACTAGATTGACAACTTCCACAACCTCAAATGGTCCAAGATATTTTGGTGCAAGTTTTGGATATTTTCCAAAATTAATGACACTTTTTTGTGGTTTGAATCTTATGAGTACCTTTTCTCCTACTTCAAAGTTCCTTGGTGTTAATTTTGTGTCAACCTATCTTTTCTACCAATCATTAGCTTTAGATAACCTTTTTATGATCATTATAACATTTTCTTCCATTTTTTAGAGCATCTCACAACTGAGGGTTATTCTATCCTCTAGATTATGTCAACTAATAGGATTTCTAAAACTTCTATATAGTGCCTCAAATGGTGTCATCTTAATGGTTGGATAATAGGATTTGTTATAAGAAATCTCAACTAAGGGTAGATAGTCCTCCCACTTATAATGTTATTCCATGTAGTACATTCTCAAAATTTCTTGTAGAATCTAATTATCTCTTTCTATCTAACCATCAATTTCTAGATGAAATGTTGAGTTGGCTCCCTAGAGCTTCAAATGGAATTTTCCAAAACATGGATGTCGTTCTAGAATCCCTATCTAATATGATCAGTTTTAGGTATCCCATGTAATCAAAATAACCCCTGTACAAATTTGCAAGCAACGATGAGTGCTCCATCTATTAGATTACCAAGTATAAACTGAGCTACTTTGGTGAGTCTATCTACCAACACCAATATTGAATTTTGTTTGTTTATTGATGTAAGTGGTGCCTAGAAAAAGTCCCTATTGATTGTTTGTCATTTCCATTTTGGAACTGCATTAGGTTGAAATACACCTGCTGGGTTTGGTTATTTTCCTTCACCCTTTGGCACTCAAAACAACTCACCATAAATATCAAAACATCCTTTTTTATATTTTTCCAAAAATAGAGAGGTTCAATGAATACTAGGAGTTTGTAGACTCCTGGGTGACCTGAGTATGGTGTTGAATACACCTCTTTCAAAACTAATATTCTCAATTATAAATATTCTAGTACATACTTTCAGCTATGGTACTACAAAAGACCATCAGATTTAAAACTTAACCCTTCATATCTCAAATATTATAGATTAGCCTAAAGGACTTCTTTAACCTCCTAGTAATACTCATCCTTTTCTAGTTGCTAAAGAATTTTAGCCCTAAAGTCTATATGAATAGAAATCATAGAATCTTTATGTATTTTGTGGCTTTAGGCATCTGCCACTTGATTTTCCTTCCCTTTAATATAGCTAATTTAAAATTCATAATTTTAAATCCAACCATCTTATTTAATGAGTATTAAGGTTAGGTTGGGTTGAATATATTATAAGTATTGATGATATGGTTTTAGTTCAATGGGTTTACCTAGCAAGTAGTGACACCACGGTTGAAGTTAGTTCACAATAGCTGCAAGCTCAAGGTCATGAAGTGCATAGTTATGTTCATAATTTTTTAGCTTACTATATTTTTAGTAAATCACTTGTCCATACTGTATTAACAATCCTACTCCTTCACCTAAGGCATCAGTAGCTACCACAAAGTGTCCCTCTAGATTGGGTGTCTTTAATATTGGTGTTGATGTCAATTTGTCTTTGAGAGGATCAAAGGCTTTCTAGCACTTCTCCTTACACTCAAACCTCTTCCCTTTTCTTTGAAGTGTTATAACAGGATGAGCTATTGTGGAGAATTTTATAACAAACTTCCTATAATATCCTTATAACCATATAAAACTTATTAATTTATGTATGTTCCTTGGGGTCAACCATTCCATATGGCTTTTATCTTTGTTGGATCTATTTCTATTCCTTTTGCAGATATGGCATGTCCTAAGTATTGTACTTACTTCTAGAAGAATGAGCATTTGGATAAATTTCCAGATAATTTATGCCCACGCAATTGTTACAATGATATTTAAAGGTGTTGGAAATGTCTTTCTTTATTCATGGAGTAAAATATATAGGAATACCAAGATGAAATTATTTAAATGGTCTTGTTTCACATTGTTTATAAGATTCATGAATGTTGTTAGGGAATTAGTGAGCCCAAAAGGTAGAACTATGAACTCATATTGTTTGTACTAAGTTCTAAAAGTCATTTTATGGATATTTACATCCCTCAGTTGTAACTAATGGTATCTTGATTGCAGAGCTTTTTATTAAAACACTACGATCCTACACATTTGATCAATCAGGTCATCAATTTGTGGTAAGAGATACTTTTTTCTTATGGTCACCTTATTTAACATACTACAATCCAATGCATAAATGAAGGGTTCCATCCTTCTTATTGATAAATACTATGGGAGCACCCCATGGTGACACACTGGATCAAATCAACCCTTACTCGACAATTCCTACAATTGTATTTTAACTCTGTGAGTTCAATAGTAGTCATCTAATAAGGAGATTTAGATATTGGATTTTCTCCTAGTACCAAATCAATTGAAAAATCAAATACTCTTTTGTGTGGTAACCCATGTAGTTCTTCAAGATATAATCTTGGTAATCTTGAATATAGGGATATTTTTACACAAAAGATCCTTCTAGCACACTTGCCTCTCCCGATTTAATCTCTTTTTGAGGGGTTGTTTCAAATATCATGATGTCAGCATGCATCCTAATTTCCCTAGATTCATTTAGCTCTTCCATCATTGCACAAACAATTGACACCCTTTCCTTCCTCTTTATTTTAACTACATAGTTGAAAGTTTTCATACTCTAACCTCATGTTGAACATATTGCAAATAAATGTTGTTCCCAAGATCATTTAGGCATTCTACTATTTTAGCAAAGCAATAAGCCCTAGCCGTATGCCTCTACAACTAATTCATTCCTAGAATACTATTGTAGGATCCTAGAGGTGCTACAAATAAGTTGAATTCTATTGTAAAGCCGAGAAGTTCATCTCTAGCCTCAAAATATACTAATCTACCAATGCTTTTGATGAGTTGGCATTTTCTATTGTCCAAGGGTTGCCCATAAAGCCAACCCTTTTTGGAAATATACTCAATATTTTAGGAGATTTTTTTTTTGATCTTCTATGTCAACTAGTACAATTATAGGGTTCCAATAAAGTAGACTTGTCATTTCAATTGAGGTGATCTCACACTATGCCTTCCAGTTATCAATTGATGCATGAATTCTCCATTGAAATGTTGCATGTTGAGGAACTAAAGGGGTTCTTTTATGTTTCCCTCCTTGATTCCTAGTCAAAAATTGATAGGCATAATGTTTGCATCTGCATGAGAAGTACCCTCCTAATGGTCATTTCTTTTCTATACCCTTGTTGAAGGTTTCTTTTTCTTTTCTGAAATTGCCATAATCCTTTTTTCCCCCTGTAGGTTCATATCTCTTTCCTTTGTATCCCTCATCGTTCCTCTTGTTGGAGTCCTATTTTTTGCCCTTATTTTTGAAAATTTGTGATGACTATGTCCACTTGCCTTTGTTTCTATTCTTTTCTCTAATGTCATCATCCCTTATTAGCCTCTTCTCTTATCTTACTACCATTCCATATGTTTTATTCATAATAATAGGTCCAAGTACATCCACAATTTCTCTTATATGGTTGTTGAAGCCCATCATGATTTTTGAACCTAAATCATTCATCCTTTTGATAAGGGGTTATATATTTGATCAATTGAGTAAATATCTCCCAATACGCATGGATGCTAAGTTCATCTTGCTTAAGATTCTGAAAATCCATTTCCTTATGGTCAAAGAAAAGTTGGGGAAGCTATCTAGACCTAAAATGTTCCATAAATTGTTCTCACATAATCTCGGAAAAATTTAGAGGTAACTTGGCCTTCTTATTTTCCTAATAGGTGGGGCTACCTCACATGTCAACCATTAGGATTACCACATGAATTTAGAGTTCTCAATGTAATGCCCAAGATTAAAATATTTCTCCACCTTTGTTAGCCAAGATTCAACAACATCCCCTAACATTGAGCCCTCGAACTTAGGGGCTTGACCTTTTTTATGTCATCTATTATTTGAGAAGGGGTATATGTATGGGTATCTGAGCATTATCCATGATGCTCACTTCAAGTGGTGTGATTCTATGGCTACCTACTATAACCTTCCCTCCCTAAACTAGGACTCTTGTTCTTCTTCCCTAGTTTCTTTCTGACTATATGAACCTATTGTTCTAGTGTCTAAAGTTTGTTTTTCATTTCTTGCATCAGAGAAAGCATTTGCTCCAATTTATTATCAAAGTGTTTGTAGGCTTAGATCCTTCAATATCATTTTAAGTGTGATCCATCTTTAAATTTCAATTCCTGAAATAGATATGAAATTTTTTGTTTTAAAATTTTGTTTTTAATAACACATTTCTACAAGAATTAAGTAACAATATATTATAACAGAATAAAATTTATATCCTTGCATTGATCACTTAAAAATATTATTATGCCAGAATTATGTCAAGAGGTGTACCCTATAGCAACAAAAGGGAGCTATCTATCTATGTACATAATAAAGATGATTGAGCAGTTACAAACCAATGTGAAAGTGGAAGTGGAGAGTATGTCATCTCATGTCAGTAGTAAGGAGTAACAAAGGAAGACCCTTTGTTTTATCTTCCCTGTAGTCTCCTTAAAAGACAATGTTGCTTTCGTTTGATCTTCAACCTGAAATTAGTGATTGTTGTATTAGACCTAAAGTCTTCATGTGTTTAAACCTTTTGGACCTGAAATCACTAATGATCACTGTAATATGGACCTGAAATCACATTCAATCAATGTAAATTTCTATTCATTTTGATTTATTTTTCATTTATTTTTTTTCATTAATAAATTTCTTCATATAAAAATTGAAATATAGTTATCGCTTTCTTAACATTAGATTCAAAAGATTACAAGTACAAACAATGTTGAGATTTTAGGATAATACAATCGTATGTGCAGAGAATCTTAATGTTTAAGACCATAGGATTATTTTTATTGCTATGATAAAATAATGGTCAATGGCTGATATGAATATAATCTTAGATCGATGCACTTGGAGTCTGTGAGAGAGGGGTCTCTTCTAAAAGACTAACTTTGTAGGCATGAAAAAAGTATGGCATAACAATTCATGGTATTTTCTCACATTTGCTCTTGATTTTCTGTTCGATTTTTGGCTGTAAGATTCATAGATTTTTTATAATAAAAGTAGTAAAAAAAACAAAGGGTTGATCCCTTACACAAGCAAGACCCAACAACAGATTAACAAGCTATCAAAATCACATAGGTAGCACAACAAGTGTTGACTAGGATTACAAAAAAAACCTTACACAAAGCACAAAGGCTTTAGCCCAAAAAGAAAGGGTCAAACTCACACCACAAGAGAAGAAGAGCGAGATTTATTTTGATATCATCAGAAAACTATCCAAGCGATACTATTGACGGTAACTGAATCAATGATATGTTGATCATAAAACAAAGAAATATGCAAAAGCCCAAATTGCCTTAGAGAAATAAGAGCAAGGGCATCCATTATATAGAAAATTGAAAGAGAGGTTACATTATGGTGTTCAACCATATTTGCCAATATTAAAACCATAATATTGGTAGTAATAACTAAGAAGGGGGGTGAATCAGTGGCCTCAAACATATTCCAATAATCAACCCTTAAAACTTAGTACCACAAAATTATACCTCTAGTTATCTTCAGTCCTATAAGATGAATGCCTCCAAATACTTATATCAAATTACTACTGCTCGGAATGCTTTGTAAAACCTTCTACTGTATGTTTACCAAATAACAGTCTGTTAATTTACCGAAAGACAGTAAATTATCTAGAGTATACCAATCGATCCAATTAAGTTAATTGTAATGCAAAACACTGAACTAATGACTTATAAACACATTGACACATGGATTTTTAATGTGGAAACCTTGTTAAGGGAAAATACACTTGGGACCGGTAACCAAAAATTTTCACTCTTCTGAAGTGAGCTCAGTGAAAATCCAACCCTGTTAAAAGTTACAAACACACTGTTAGGTGTGACCTTGTTAGAAGATTTAAAAGTTTAGTCTGTCACTTGATCAAACACTCACTTGGCCTATTAATAGGTATCTAACATCTCATGATATATTCAAGATCAAACTTATTGATACTCCATTGGATGTATCTCAATATAGAAAGGATCTTTAAATCCCACTCGGTTAAGAGACTTTCTGAAAAATGGCTAAGCTGAAACAGTATGATCTGTTCACATATACAACTTATACTTGTATATTTTCAAATCTATTGTAATCTCACAAAACTATTCTGATCAATATAACTCTATTTATACCTTTTCTCCACTTTGATTCTGCTCGGTGATGTTGTGCTCTATTTCTCGGTGTCCGCAGAATTATTTAGCTCTTTCCTTAGCTTGTTGATCAACATTGTATGAAGTTTCTCTTCATCACTTTCTCTTCAGCATCCTCTTGTTCATTCCTTCACCCACACCAATTTGTAATGAATTGAGTTGTCTCTTAAATAGACATGATATCACTGTTGTTAGGTTCTTGACCTTCTTGATCTTGGTGTGATCCACAATTCTCGCCAATTAGATTTAAAGAAAAACTCTTGTTTTATCTCGTTGAGATCTTCTTTCCAACTGAAAAAACAACTTTAAATCAATTGCTTATCTCTGGCTTATCTTGTCGATGAAAACAATGATAACTACAGTTAACTCTATATTTAGCTCTTCCAGCTATATATTTGTTGTTTCTGAACTCAATTTCATTTTAGTTTAACTCTTTGATAGCGTCGGTCAACACTCCAGTTCTCCTCAAGCTTCTCCATTGGTTTACATTGTTTTTGGCCATCGATTTTGCTTGTGATTCTGCTCGTTGGTAATGCTCATCAGTTTTCTTGCTCAGGCATCACTGTGACTTGACTATCGGTGATCTCTATCCATCAGGTTCCACTGACCGTCAATGTTTTTAGTCACTTTGTGAATACTTGTCTTTTATGCATTACAGAAAGCATAATCTTTATCTCTCTAATTCTCTAAAGTCTTTGACACTTTGATTATAACTGATTAGATTATATCAAGTTGACATCAATGACAATACAATCCATTAATTGATTTAATGTCTTGCATTATCCTTATGCATTTCGGTGATCAACTTAACATCTTCAAACATTCAATAAATTAGATGTCATCAATCTCTCCCTTTGGCATTGATGGCAACATACTACATTATCACACTATACTATCACTAATACAATATGAAATATACAGTTTCATCAATCTTTCCTAATGTAACTATTACAAATGTCTGGCTCTCAGTAAGCTCAAAAAATAGCTTAGATTTGTTTCATGTAGAGTGGTCATCTTCAATCTTTAATCCCTTCACTAGATAGATGTATCATTTGAAATCTTTGTTCTGATATGTGATCTGCCTTGACTATTCCTCTTCTTGATAATCTCTTTTTCCTTTGACAACATTCTTTCTCTTTGTATGAACTCTCTCCCTTTGTTACTTCTCTCCCTTAGATGGATATTTCATGTGTAATCAATTTCTCTCCCTTAGAATATTGATTAACTCTTTCATTCTGGTTCTCAGGAACTTGTCTTCATGGATAATGATATAATCTCTCCTTTTATCATATCTCTCCTTTTGATAATGAGATCATCTATCCCTGATGGTAATGAGAACATCTATCCCTTTTTGTATGATAATGAGATATTTCTCTTCCTTTGACAACAATGCCAAACAAGAATACTTCTCCTTGATTTATCATCTATATTATGTTCCATCTCTTTTCATAATATATTCCTTGAAGTTCCCTATCCATTAGCAATACAATGTTCTGATTTTCGGTCCAAATATGTACCTTGAAATGTACAGATGTATCTGTTGCTATCCATCTCAGTGTTTTCATCAACATGATTGATCTTCAGATTTGGTAAAGGCTAATGCAATCTCCTAGTCAGATTACTGGCCGATAGACAAGGGTTGAACCCCTAGTCTCTGTCTCAGGTGCTCAAATGTATCCTTCGGTAATGGCTTGGTGAATATGTCAGCTAACTGTTCCTTTGATTGAACATATTCTAGTGCCACTTCTTTTTCTTTCACTTGTTCTCTCAGATAGTGATACTTTATAGAAATATGCTTAGTCTTAGCATGCATGAATGGATTCTTAGAAATGTTTATTTCACTGGTATTATCACAATAGATAATTATTGGTTCAAGGATCTTCATATGCATACCTTCCAGTAATTGTTTGATCCATGCAATATTAGAGCAATTTGTAGTAGCAGCCACATATTCTGCTTCTGTAGTAGACTGAGAGATGCATCCTTGCTTCATGCTTATCCATGTGACAAGTTTGTCACCCATGAAGAATTCTCCTCCAGTTGTTCTCTTTCGGTCATAAATGTTTCTAGGCCAATCAACATCTGTATATACTTGTAGCTCAAATTTTCTTTCTTTCTTATACCATAAGCCATATTCCTTAGTGTTCTTCAGATATCTCAGAATTATTTTGATAGCAGTCATAGGTGATTCTTTGGGATTAGCAGAGAATCTTGCAACTATCCCCACTGCATGTGCTATATCTGGTCTAGTGTGAACAACATACATTAGTTTTCCAATCATTGATCTATATAAGGTCTAATTTACCTCATTTGTCTTGTCTTCCCTTGTCAACTTGCATCCAGTAGCCATAGGTGTTCCAACTGGTTTGGAATCTTCCATCTTGAATATCTTCAGCACTTCCTTGATCTATTTGGACTGAGTGATGTAAATGCCTGCATCTTGTTGAAGAATCTGTAGACCAAGAAAGAATTTGATCTCTCCAAACATAGACATTTCAAATTCCTTGCTCATTTCATTAGCAAAGGATTTGCATAACAATTCATTTCCCCCAAAAATGATATCATCAACAAAAATTTCAGCAATTAGAATATTACCATCAGTATCTTCTTTTAAGTATAGATTGTTATTTTCACTTGTTCTAACAAATTTTATGCTAATGTGATATGAGTGAAGTCTTTCATACCAGGCTCTTGGTGCTTGTTTCAATCCATACAAGGCTTTTTATAGTCTACATACCATATTTTTCTTTTCTGGATCAACAAACCCTTCTTGTTGTTCAATGTATACCTCTTCTTCTAATATTCCATTTAGGAATGTAGATTTGACATCCATTTGGTATACCTTGAATCCTTTAAATGCAGCATAAGCAAGTAAGATTCTAACTCCTTCTAGTCTAGCAACAGGTGAAAAGGTTTCACCATAATCAATACCTTCTTCTTGTGCATATCCCTTGCATACTAATCTTGTTTTTTTCTAGTGACTTATCCATTCTCATTCAGCTTGTTTCTGAATATCCATTTGGTACCAATGACATTCTTGTCATCTGGTCTTGGTACTAGTGTCCATGTATTGTTCTTCTCAATCTTTTCTATTTCCTCATTCATAGCACTGACCCATTCTTCATTCTAAAGTGCATTGTACACATATTTACGCTCAAAATCACAAAGTAAATATCTAGTGTTAAGTGACTTACTTCTTGTTCTTGTTCCATCTTTCTTGTCTCCTATGATTTGATTTTATGGATGATCTCTTTTGGCATACTTGGCAAGTTTTGGTTCAACTTTGTGTTCATCATTATGATTATCATCTTCACCTTCATTTTTATCTCCATTGTTTGGAACAACCTGATGCTCGGGTGCAATGTTTTGATGCTTGGGAGTGACACACTGTTGCTCGGGTAGAGTGTCAAGTTTTGTATAAACAAACTTGTTATAGTCCTTTCATTCTTTTTTGCTTTCCCTATCATTCTTTTCTGCAAATTCATCTATTTTTACATTTTCACTTTCAATGATTTTTTTAGATGACTTGTTAAGACATTTATAAGCCTTGCTTTTGGTTGAATACCCTAGGAAGATACCTTCTTCACTTTTGCAGCCAAGTTTTCCATTTCTATCATCCTTCAATATATAACATTGACTACCAAATATTCTGAAGTAACTTACATTGGGTGTATGACCATACCAAAGCTCATATGGTGTCTTCTTTGTGTCCTTCAATTGTACTTTGTTTAGTGTATAAACAACACTACTGACAGCTTCCCTCTAAAATGTTTGAGTGATGCTTTTCTCAATCATCAATGTTCTTGCACAATCAATAATTGATCTATTTTCCCTCTCAGCAATTCCATTTTGTTGTGGTGTCCTTGGTGCTAAAACATGTCTTTTAATTCCATGTTCATTGCAATAGTCACTGAATTCTTTTGAAGTAAAATCTCCTCCTCTATCTGATCTTAAGCATTTCAATTTATTTTCACTTTGTTTTTCTACCATTGCTTTGTACCATTTAAACATCTTAAATGCTTCTAATTTATCTTTTAAAAACATGACTGTCATCATTCTAGATAAATCATCAACAAAGAGAATAAAATACCTATCTCCATAGTATCTCTTTGTCATCATTGGTCCACATACATCTGTATGGACTAATTCTAGAATTGTAGTAGATGTATGGGTTTCGCTCTTGAAACTAGACTTTGTCATCTTACCTTTTTGAAAATTCTTGCACATGATATGTTCGGGCTTAGTCATTGTCGGTAAACCTCTGACATTCCTTTTGTTTCTTATCTTTATCATGTTGTCAAAGTTCACATGACACAATCTTTTGTGCCATAACTATAAGTCTTCATTTCTAGCCATCAAACAAGTGGTGGTAGTGTCATCAAGATAGAAAAGGTTACCTTTTGTCTGCTCACCGGTACCAATCAACCTTCCTGAGTCATTGAAGATCTTTGCCTTCTTATTTTCAAATGCTCCTCTGTGACCTAAATCGTTCAACTGAGAAACACTTAAAAAATTGTAATTCAGTCCTTTAACCCAGTAAGCATTTTCACATTTTATCAAGTTATTCAACATTATGGTTCCTTTACCTTCAACTGGACAAGGTGTATCATTTCCCATTCTTACTGAACCACCATTAT
>MU224136.1:2010623-2020863 GCA_018584345.1 Thuja plicata | reverse complement strand
CTATCTATGATCCAGACATCATTTTTACTAACTTTAGATATGAGTGCAGTTTCTACATACCTTTCTTCATCTTCATCTGAATCATCCTTCATGGCTACAAATATCATCTCAATGTCTTCTTCTAATTCAGTGTTAGCATCATCAGCTCTGTTCTCAACTCGGTAACAATATTTCTTCCCTTTGTCCTTGTAGTCTCAGGTATCTCTCTTGTCAGATTGTCGATCGCTTCAGTATTCTCTATTTTTACCTTTATCAAAAATTTTCTCATAAGTTATGTCATTTCCGTTGTCATATTTTTGTCGGTTTGGACATCTTTCAGCAAAGTGTCCAACCTCTTTACAATTGAAACAAACAAGTGGTAATTTACCTTTGTATCTTCATTTGCCTCTCTGCAATCTTCTAGACATTAGTGCTTCAATCTCATCAAGTTCTTGATCCTCATTATCACTGCCACTATCATTTCTAACAACATGTCTATGAATTGAGTTGCTTATCTTTAGAAAATATTTGAATGCAAATTATATGGATGGTAAGACACTATTGTCAAAGTTATTCATCTCAAATGAAATTAGTCTACCAATCAGACTATCTAGAGTAACTGTATTGTTTGCAATTGCTCTCATTTCTTGAATGGCAGAAACTCTAATAGCATAAATAGGCAATAAGGTTCTTAATATTTTTCTTACCACTATAGTTATGCTCATGCTACACTATCATCAGACTATCATCATGCAGTTATGCTCATGCTTGACTCTTAATAGCTCAAGAGTATGAGGTCCTGTAGGCAACACATATTCAGTATCTAAGTATCGAACAATATCATTTCCAATACCTGATAGATGGAGTCTTATTCTTCTTTTCCATGATGCAAAATTGTCTTTATTCAACTTGGGCACATCTTGTCTGTTCATCTTGTGATCTTTTTCTTAATCTTTTAAACTCCCTTTCTAAGCACACAAGCTTTGATACCAATTGTTAGTAATAACTGAGAGGGGGGGTGAATCAGTGGCCTCAAAAATATTTCAATAATCAACCCTTAAAACTTAGTACCACAAAATTATACCTCTAGTTATCTTCAGTCCTATAAGATGAATGCCTCCAAATACTTATATCAAATTACTACTGCTCGGAATGCTTTGTAAAACCTTCTACTGTATGTTTACCGAATAGCAGTCTGTTAATTTACCAAAAGACAGTGAATTATCTATAGTATACCGATCAATCCAATTAAGTTAACTGTAATGCAAAACACTAAAGTAATAAATCATAAACACATTGACACATGGATTTTTAACGTGGAAACCCTGTTAAGATAAAAACCACTTGGGACCAGTAACCCAAAATTTTCACTCTTCTGAAGTGAGCTCGGTGAAGAGCCAACCCTGTTAAAGGTTACAAACACACTGTTAGGTGTGACCTTGTTAGAAGATTTAAAAGTTTAGTCTGTCACTTGATATTAGGCATCTCTATGCTACCATCCTTGATCAAACACTCACTTGGCCCATTAATAGGAATCTGGTATCTCATGCTATCTTCATTATCAAACTTTTTGATACTCCATTGGATGTATCTCAATATAGAAAGGATCTTTAAATCCTTCTCGGTTAAGAGACTTTCTGAATCAATGGTTAAACTAAAATAGTATGATTTGTTCACATATACAACTTATACTTGCAGATTTTCAGATCTATTGTAATCTCACAAAAATATTTTGATCAATATAACTTTGTTCATACCTTTACTTCACTTTGATTCTACTTGGTGATGCTTTTCTCTATTTCTCAGAATTTTTTAGCTCTTTCCTTAGCTTGTTGATCCACACTGTATGAAGTTGCTCTTCATCAGTTTCTCTTCAACATCCTCTTGTTCATTCCTTCACCCACACCAATTCATAATGAATTGAGTTGTCTCTTAAATAGACATGATATCACCATTGTTAGGTTCTTGATCTTCTTGATCTTGGCGTGATCCACAATTATCGCCAATTAGATTTAAATAAAAACTCATGTTTTATCTCGCTGAGATATTCTTGCCAACTGGACAAAATAGCTTTAAATCAATTACTTATCTCTGGCTTATCTTGTCGATGAAAACAATGATAACTACCAGTTAACTCTATATTTAGCTCTGCTAGCTAGATATTTTGTCATTTCTAAACTCAAGTTAATTTCAATTTAACTCTTTGATAGCGTCGGCCAACACTCCATTTCTTCTCGGGCTTCTCCGTTGGTTTACATAATGTTTTTGGCTATTGGGTTTGCTTTTGATTCTGCTTGTCGGTTTTCTTTCTCGAGCATCACTATGACTTGACTGTCAGTGATCTCTATCCGTCGGATTCCACTGACTATCGGTGTTTGTAGTCACTTTGTGAATACTTGTCTTTTATGCATTACAAAAAGCATAATCTTTATCTCTTTGATTCTCTGAAGTCTTTGACACTTTGATTATAACCGATTAGATTATATCAAGTTGACATCAATGACAATACAATCCATTAACTTATTTAATGTCTTTCATTATCCTTCTATATTTCGGTGATCAACTTAACATCTTCAAACATTCAATCAGTTATAGGCCATCAATTAAAGATCGAAAACTATCAACTACAAACATAAATATACACAACCATATGTTTAATATGGGACTACATATTCAAGAAAGACTGCAAGTATTCTAGAAAGGAGGCCAAAGTCAATAAAAGCTTCCAATGGGAATTAGTGTTGTCATTCTCCCCCATAATGACCATTGGGAACAACATGAAGTAAATCTCTGAGCTTTTGGAACCTTTCACAAGCTAGAGCCTTTGTGAAGATATCTGCAATCTGATCTTCCATACTGCTATACACAATTTCAATCAATCCATGTTGAACCAATTCCCTGATATAGTGATGTTATCTCAATATGTTTGGTTCTACTATGAAATATTGGATTCTTTGTCATTTGAATAGCACTCTTGTTGTCACAGTTCAAGGTAGGTTCGTTCTGAATTTGGTGTAAGTCTTCTAGTAGTCTTCTCAACCATACAGTTTGATAAGTTGTTGATGTTGTAGCTTTATATTCTGCCTCTATTATAGAAAGTGATATTTTTGGTTGTTTCTTGGACTTCCAAGAGAATAGTGCAAAACCAAGGCTAAAAGTGTAGCTAGAAGTAGACTTCCTATCATCTGCAAAACCTACCCAATCTGAATCTGTATAGCCAACCAATCTGTTATCCTCTGAATGCTGAAATTTGAGACCATAACTCAATGTACATTAACATATCTAAGAATCCTCTTAGCTGCACTCTAATGTGTTTCCTTAGGTTCTGACATGAACCTAGAGACCAAACTCATGGCATATGTGATATCTGGATGAGTAGTACTTAAGTAGATCAAACTTCCAATTAGTTGTCTATATAGAGTGGGGTTTACTAGATTTGACACATCTAAAGTAGATAATTTAAGTCCAACTTCAATAGGTGTTGCAACTAGTTTGCAAATATGCATCTGAAATTTTTGTAGGATATTTGAGGCATACTTTTTCTGAGACATAAATATTTCATCTATATTTTTCCATACTTCTATACCAAGAAAGTAGTGCATTTGTCCCAAATCCATCATTTCAAACTCAGTAATCATGGTTGCTCTAAACTCTGCAAATAAAGCTGGATTATTCCCTGTATAGATAAGAACATCAACATAGAGAACTAAGATAAAAATATCCTTAGGTGAGCTTCTGATATAGAGATTTGGATCTGATTGACTTCTTGAAAAACCTTTTTGGTGTAGGTAGGAGTCTATCCTTGAATACCATGCTCTTGGTGCTTGTTTGAGACCATACAAGGCCTTCTTTAATTTGCAAACATAATGTTTTTTAGAAGGTATTTCAAAACCTTTAGGTTGTGAAACATACACTTCCTCATCAATATATCCATTCAAGAAAGCACTCTTCACATCTATTTGATAAACTATCCAACTCTGCTGAGCCGCCAATTCCAAAACCAATTTAATAGTATCCATTCGTGCTACATGTGCAAATGTCTCAGTATAATCAATACCTTCTTGTTGAGTGTACCCTTTGGCTACCAATCTAGCCTTATGCTTATCAAGGCTTCCATCAGATTTATACTTTGTTTTGTACACCCATCTTGTACCAATAATTTCCTTACCAAGAGGTAATTGAACCAAATCCCATGTATCATTCCTATCAAATTGTTTTTATTTCACTATTCATTGCTTCAACCCACTCTTCTTTTTCTTGAGCTTGTTCAAATGTTTGTGGCTCATTATTTTCCATGATTTGAGACATTAGTGAAAAATTCACTTTTTTTTGCGGGGTAAAAGCACAATAAACTGTCACTCTTTTACAAAGGAAAAGGTTAACAACACCAAAACTGTAAAACTTCAAAGGCATAAAAGTCACATTCTTGTTGAGAATTTGAAGATGATGTAAAATTATGAAATGTGTGAAATAGGATGAATTTTATGCCTATAATTTTTTAAAAAAAATTGAACAAAATTTAATATGTTTTTTTAAAATTTTAGGTACATTTTTCATTTCCTAAAAAATACTTCAAATCAGGGAGTTTACTTCCCGCCAAATCATTATAAGTAAAACATTATTTTTTACTCCAATTTCATAATATGTTTTAGATGACATGTATAGCTAGTGCAGAAAAAAGAAATAAGTGGTTTCGATCTATAGTTTTCCCGTTATAAGTATTCAAAGTCGAACTTACCTGAAATCAATGGTTTTTTTCTCCTGCCCCTTTTCCCCTATCAAAACTATACCAAAAACCAAATAAATTACATATTATTGAAGATGACTCTCTTCTCTAGTGTTTTCTATATTTTTAAATTTTTTTTGAATTGTTTTAGCATTTTTTTATATTTTCTGAATCAATGACTTCTCAAAGCTTTATATACCTACATGTAGTTTTTAGAAAATTTATTCAAAGTTTTGTAGTCAAAACAATATAAAATTTATATGCCAAGAATCATCATTCTGAGATCTAGAAAAGAGTACTTTTAGTTTTTTGACATTTTCTGTTTTGAGTAGAGAATGGAATAGCAGAAGTGAAAACTTCTAGATTTTTTATATTTTTGGAGGTTTGGCTGCCAACATGGCATGCTACCTAGATAGACTCGGCCCAGTCAGACTTTGTCGAGTCCTACTAGCCCTCACATTGGCTTGCGCAAGAGGGTACTAGGCCACGTAGGTGCCATTCAGTGTTGTGTGGTGCCTACATGGACTCGGTTGTGTTAGACTCAGTCGAGTCTGACTAGGCCGAGTCTATCAAGTTAGCTTAAAAGGTGATAGTTTATTATGCTTTTACCCTACGACCTTGTTGTCAATTTTTCAAAATTTAAATCCAACATAAGATTTGATGGATGATTCTTTTATGTTCTTCTTTGATATTTTTTATATTTTCTTGCTCCTACACTAGATGATTCCCTCCTCTTCAATCTCATCAATTACTATCTTTTTTTCCTTTTGTTTCATTTTCTTTGGTATATTTTTCTAGTTCATTGAATACCATATCTCTGCTTATCACAATCTTTTTTGCAATCGGAACATACAATCTGTATGCTTTATTTTCAATTCCATAACCAATAAAAATGCATTTAAGGCCTTTATCATCTAACTTAGACCTTTTTTTCTTTTGGTATGTGTGCATAAGCAACGCATCCAAATACTTTGAAGTGATCAACACTTGGCTTTGCCCTAGACCATGCTTTCTTAAGATTCATTCACTTAACCACTTTTGTTGGACTTCTATTTAGAAGATACACTATTGTGTATACTGCTTCTGCCCAAAAACTTTTATCCAAATTTTTCTCTTTCAACATACTTCTTGTCATTTCAACAATTGTCCTATTTTTCTTTTCAGCAACTCTATTTTGTTGTGGAGTGTAGGAAGTAGTGAACTATCTCTTGATTCCATGATTTTTACAAAAATTGATAAACTCATTTGACTTGTACTCACCTCCATTGTCTGACCTTATCACTTTGATATACTTGCCACTTTGCTTTTCAACCAAATTCTTGAACTCTAAAAATTTTCCAAATACTTCTGATTTTGAAACCAAACAATAACACCCAAGTTTTTCTTGAGTAATCATCAATGAAGGTTAGAAAATACTTGGATTTGTTCAAAGAAGGTGTTTCCATAGGACCACACAAATCTGTATGGATTGTCTCAAGATGTTGTTTAGCTCTACTGGATTTTCCAATAGGAAATTGTATCCTATGTTATTTGCCAACAATACATTTTTCACATACATCTTTTGTGTCTTCAATGGATGGTAGACCTTCAACCATTTTTAATCTTATGAGTAAAATCAAACCATTAAAATCAAGGTGACCATATCTTTTATGCAGTTGTTTACTTTCACTCATTTCACTAGACCTTAGTGCTTGGTTCCCATGATTAAAATGAAGTGGAAACATCCTATCACCTGTCATTTTGGCTCTTGCAATAACTACATTCTTGTTTTATTTCTCTTATTATGCACTCATTTTTATCAAAATCCACTTGATAATTTTTCTCTAACATTTGTCCAACAGACAAAAAATTATTTTTGAGTATTGGGACCAATAGTGTTTCATTGATATGCTTCACTTTACCATGTTCGGTTGTAACTGCAATAGTACCCTTACCTTTTCTTCCATGAGAATTATTATCTCCTAGTACTACTATACTTTGATGTTTTTGATCCAAGTCAGCAAATAGATGCTCATTATATGTCATATGTGAAGAACATCCAGAGTCTATATACCACACATTATTTTCATTTGCACTTGTATTGAAGCAAGAAATAAACAAATTTTGTTTATCTTCAGCAGTGCTATGAGCACTTCTCTTTTCCATTTCACCTTATTTACTCCAACATTCAGAAGCATAATGTCCAAACTTATTGCAATGAAAGCATTGGACATTCCTTTTACTATTGTCTCCCCCATTACTCCTACCTCTTCCTCTTCCAGCTCCTCTGAAGTTGCTACTTCTTCCTCTGGAATTATTTCCTCTTCCTCTAGAATTGATAGATTCACCTATGTATTCATTCTTATTGTTATCATCATATTTACAATGACTCTTGAAGAATGTGTTTCTTTTTCCTTTAGATGAAAATGTTTGCTCTAAGCGTTCTTCATTACTTTTCATTCTTTCTTCAGCAGTTAACAAAATTCCACTTAACTCATCAATTTTCATGCTTGAGAGATCCTTAAATATCTCAATTGTAGAAACCACACCTTCAAATTTTAGAATCAAGCTTCTCAAAATCTTTTCAAAGACATGCTTGTCATCTATATCTTCCCCTAGTAGTTTCATCTGACTCGCTAGACCTTCTACCTTTGTTAGAAATTCATTGACAGATTCACTATTAGTCATTTTTACATTTCAAAGTTTTTACTCATTGTTTGTAATTTAGCAATTTGTGCACCTTGAATGCATTACTTAATATTTTCCATGCTTGCTTGGAATGAATAGCACCACTTATCCTAGGAAATATATCTTGAGTGATTGCACCCTGAATCAAGAATAAAGTTTCATTATATTTCTTTATATTTGCTTTGTATTCCCTTTTTTGTTGGTCATTTAATGCATTTAGATCTGATATCTCAACATGTTCGTTTTGAACAATTTCCCACAAATCCTTAGATTTGAGTAGAGTTTGCATTCTAGTACACCAATATGTAAAATTGTCTCCTTCAAAGACAGGAATCAACACATTAGACATTACATTGCTTGCCATATTTGTCATAAAAAAATGCACAATGACCCAAGTCCTCAACACAAAATTCAGGAGAGATCTCTGCAAATGAATATTCTCCTCGTCCCTTCAAATGGGACCCACACACAAAAAGCTCTCTTTTTCTTATTATTTTATTTGAGAAATAAGTGTAGGTTACCACCGATAATGCACTTAATTACAAAAATATTACTTTCCAAATTACAAAGAAAAACTTTAAAACTCACAAAAAACTCCAATATATCATTTCCTTCTTAATTAAAACTCATGTTTTCACAAAAGAGTTTTAAAGCTTTTTTGAAAGAATAACATATAACTGAAGCTTTAATAAAAGCTAAAAAAAAATTATCAATGTAAAAGACAAGTTTTCTTTAAAAAACTTTCAATAATCTTCTCTAACTTCTCACTAGAAAGAAAGGGAAAAAATTGCAATAACCTCCTTTCAAGTTGCAAATGCCTCCACACAGAAACCTCCTTTCAAGCTCAAGCTTGCAGCAAATAAACCAGTTGCTATCAAATATGTTGATATTTGACCTTGAAAATCTCTTAACTGGCTGATTTCCAAGCTCCTCTCCAATCTTTAACTTGCTTTTTGATCTCTTCTAGATCACCTGCAATGAAAGACAAATTTCTCAACTTGGCTCTGATACCAAATGAAGGCAACTGAATCAATGATTTGTTAATCACAAAACAAAGAAATATGCAAAAGCCCAGACCGCCTTAGAGAAATAAGAGCAAGGGCATCCATTATATAGAAAATTGAAAGAGAGGTCACATTATGGTGTTCAACCATATTCACCAATATTACAACCATAATATGAAAGATCTACAACTATCAACTACAAACATAAATATACACAACCATATATTTAATATGGGATTGCATAGTCAAGAAAGACTACAAGTATTCTAGAAAGGAGGCCAAAGTCAATAAAATCTACCAATGGGAATAAGTGTTGTCAACTATTCTTAGGCTCCCCAACAAAGGAGACTCCACTAGGGCAGTTGATAGCACAGCGGCCAGAGTGTTGAAGAAATTAAGCAACATCAATCGAAGCTTGATGCAGAATAGAAGTAGAAGTAGAGGGAGAAGAGAGGTCCTCTTGGCAAGAGGGAATTGCACCAACATAAATGGGGGCAGAAACAAGGGTTGTAGCAGGAGCAAGACTCAAAATAGCAGTAGAAGTCTAACCCCAACCTATAGTAGGGACATCGTCAAGATTTTCCACAGGGGTTTATTCTTCGTCAATCTTGTGAATCCTCAAAGGAGAATCAGAAAGAGAGTCAGCAACACAGACTGTCAAATGATCAGTACTTGCAACCTTCCACCAAGTAGCAACACCTTTGTGACGTAGAAGAGTGCAGTCAATAGCCATGCGACCAGTAGAGAAGTAACGCCGACAACGGAAGGGAAGGCCCTCATAATCTCACGCTTGAGTCCATGTCCTTTCCCCAACCTAAGTACCACGTCCCTCGAAAGCGGTTGGGAGACCTCTATATCAACCAAAAATTGGGCAAAAATAGAGGCCCATATAAGTTGTAGATTCATCAACCTTCAGGAACCGGCCCATGGAGTTTCCAACAACCTCAAATCAAGACATCTCCCAGAAATGGATTAGTGGGAGATTTGGAAGGCAAACCTACACTGAACACAGATTGAGTAGTTCAGTAAGAGGGTTAAATGAAGTTGTCCAGGGTTTGGAAGAAAGAGAGTGATTCCCCAAACCCTTAATTTGTTCAAAACCACATCACGGTCTTCAGAAGAAGAAAATGAGGCAATAAAAAAAACCCTTGGAGACTAAAGGTCTCCAAGAGTTGGTAACCCAGCAGTGCATATCTAAAAGAGGTAAGATACACAACTTATTTTTAAAATAAGTGCCACGTAGTGGCCTGAATTTATCGTAATTAGTTATAATTATAATTATATATGTAAATTTAATTCTAATTTTATTATAAATAAAATTTTTATAGATTAAAAATCAAATAAGAAACTTTCTATAAAATATTAAAAATGATATTTAATAAGTTGTGTTTGTATATATTATAGTTTCATTAGTATAGTTATAATTGTAAAAATCTAAAATATAATTATAAATTTTAAATGTAAGGTGGAATTGAAATAATAGAAAGGGTTAGTAAAATACTAAAATTATATAATATTACATATATATTATAGTACTTTTATATTATATATATTATAGAATAATATATATTATATATTAGAAATTGTAATATATATATATATATATATATATATAGTAAATATTTTTTAATATATAATAGTTATATATTATAATATTGTTCAAATATATTGTAATTGAATTTTGTAAATATTAAAATATAACAAGTGTCATGTAGTGGCTGTATTTTTGTAATTAGTTATAATTATAATTATATATATAAATTTAATTCTAATTTTATTATAAATATTAAGTATATTTTAATTAATAGTTATTTAGTAAAAATAAAAATTATTATGGATTAAAAATTAAATTTAATCTTTAAAT
>MU224136.1:1994169-2010321 GCA_018584345.1 Thuja plicata | reverse complement strand
TATATATATATAGTAAATATTTTAGGATATATAATGAAAATATATTATAAATTAAATTTTGTAATGAAAATATAAAATATAGTATCACTATATTGTAAATTAAAAAAACAATTTCAAAATTAATTAAATATAGAAACTTCGAAAAAAATGGATCCTATAATACCAAACCAATTCAACAAATCATATTGGAGATAAGTAATTTGTAGAATATAGAAAATGAATAAATAAATATCTAAACTTTAGAAATATTCCAACAAACAAAAAACATCTACTAATTATAATTGTGCACAAAGGAATGCAATAGTATATAGGTATATAAAATGGGAGAAATTTAATACTATGATTTCAAAATAAGAAAACCTTAATTATATTGTTTTACAATTACACTATTATATTGTAATTTTCAAATTGCTACAGGCAAGTCCTCAATCCAAATATATGATTTTCCTGAAAATTCATTTTCAATTTCTATGAAATTTGTCCAAATTTACTATTTAAGTAAACAAATTATTTCAGTTATTATTATTATTATTATTATTATTATTATTATTATTATTATTATTATTATTATATATAAAGGTTCCATTTTAAGAACAATAATTATAATTGTTTTGTATTTTTCTTTGTTTTTGTTGGTATTCAATTTTCAAGTTTTTTTTCCTAAAAATGGTCTTATTAAAAAATATAAATTAGAATTATTATTTTATAGAAATTTAGATTTCAATATGAAGGTTAATGTTTCCATGTTTTTGTTCCTTCTTATTTTTCATAAAAAATTAGCTAAATTTTCATCCCAAAAAATAACAATAGGTTTGCTATAAAACGAAAACAATAGACTAATTATAAACTAAATTCATTGTAATACCTAACATTACATTACAAATTTTAAAAACATTTTGTAAGATATTATTATCTCTTTTTAAATGAGTTTCATAATTTATTTATATTAATGATACATTCATATTTTGTAATGATTATATAGCAAGAAACTTACTAAAAAAAGTTATTTTACGAAGTAAAAGAGTTCTAAAAATAAGAAGACTAAAAATAATTTCTTTACATTTTCTTAAAAATCACAAAAATAATTTATTTAGAAGCAAATACATAGTTGAAATGGATAAATATTTCAACTATCATGAAGAGGGACATTATACACTATCACTACATGATATTTTTAATTTACTTTTAAAAACAATTTGGAAAAGTGTGTGCCTTTGAACACTTAGACTATTGTATTATGAAGGAAGCTAACTAAAATTTTATTGTCTTATGAAGGGAGCTAACTAAAATTTGCAAGTGGCCTTTGAGAAGCCCTAAAAGTATTTTAGATTTCTATTTCTCTTTGCTGAAAAATAAGTTTTAAAATTAAGAAATTATTGAGCTATTGTGCACATAGATGGCATTGATAATTAATCAATAAGAGTTGAATAGAGAACTCATACACTTGCTTTATTGCTAAGCAATGCTCAAAAGATTTTAAAAAATATACTTTTGTTTTGATTAAGTGAAAAAGCAGCTAGCAATCAAGAACAAAAGCCAGCAAGAGGAAAGCACCCAAGAAAGGGCCAACAAACAGGAACGAGAAATATCAACACAAACCCAGCAGCTTTCTTCAATTCCTCTATATTCTTATTATGTGTCATTGAACACTTCTAAATCTAAATTTTTAGCCTTTTGCCATATCAAGGTACTAGCTAAAATTTAAAATTGATTTGTTTAAGGAAAGTTAAAAGTTTTTTTAGATTTTATTTATTTGGTTAGGGATAAATTGAGGTTCAATGAGTATTAGGGTCAAGTTCAATTTGACAATGGTTAAGAGTATAAATGGGGTATTAGTGTCAAGTTCAATTTCACAATGGTTAAGAGTATAAATGGGGTATTACTGCTAGGGTCTGATTATAGTTAAAATTCAATTAGGATTACCATAGTGGTTCAATTAGGATTACTATTATACTTAAAATTAGAATATGATTAAGATTTAATTTTAACGCATAAATATGGAAACCTTTGTGTGTTGGAATTTTGAACAGAATAGAAATCAGTATTTAGGCATTGGCTTAGTATATTAAAATTATTTGAAAAGATATTGGCAAAATAGTTATATATTTATATTAGCAATATATAATAATCTTTATTTAAGTAATAAGATATGCATATTAGTTATTAAGTTAATTAAAATCTACTTAAAATCTCATCTTAAATTATTAACATATATTATCTAGTATTTAATATGAATGTATCAAGTTTATATTTAAATATAATTATTATAGTTATTTATATATTATAATATGTAAGTAATATATCAATATATAATATATTAGAGTTAGGATTCAATTAAGATTAAGGTTTATTTAAGATTACGATTATGGTTCAATTAGAGTTAGTATTATAAGTTTAAGGTTAAGGTATGATTAGAATTAGTATTGGGGTTTAATTAGGGTTAAACTTCACTTCTAGGGTAAAGATTTAATTAAGATTAACTTTTAGTTAAGGTTTGGATCTAATTAAAGATAGGGTTAGGGTTACTATGATTGATAATGCTTGGGGTTAGTGTTAGGGTTGAGATTAAATATTCTCGCAGTTAGGATTGTTGCTACAATTCAATTAGGATTAGGATAAGGCTAGAAGTTAATTAAGGTTAGGATTAGGGTTGAGATTAAATTAGGTTAAGGGTTAGTGTTAGAATTTTAGTTAAGGTGATTAAGATTAGTATTTTACAATAGCCATGATGTAAACCCTAACCCCAATGATAATCCTAATTCTAAACCCTTATATTAATCCTAAACAAGATCGTAAGCCAAATAATGAAACCTAACCCTAATGATAACCCTAACCCATAATTCTAACCTTAACCTAACCATAGTACTAATCATGATGTCAACCCTTAACCCAGCCATAATCGTTACCTTAACCTTAATCGTAACCCTCACTCTAAACCTACCTCTAATCAAAACCTTATTATTAACCATAATATTGATCACGATGTAAATCATAACCCTAACCATGTTTCTAAGCCTTATTCATAATCATAATCCTAACCTTAAACCCTAACCCTAACCAAAATCATAATCATATACTGTAACCTTAACCATAGCATAAACCTAAATTGTAACCCTAACCATGGCGTAAACCTAAATCCTTATCCTAACCCTAGCCCTTAGCCCTTACCCTAATAAAAAATCTAACTCTAACCAAAATACTAACCATTATGTAAACCCTAACCCTAATGATAAACAAAATCTTAAACCTCAATCTTAATCGTAATTGTAAATCATAACCCTATTCAAAACCCTAATCCTAACCATAATACTAACCATGACATAAGTCCATACCATAACCATAATCCTAAACCTAACTCTAATGCTAACCTTAACCCTAACCTTAATACTAGCATGATGTAAACCCTTACCATAATCCTAGACCCTTATCATAATCAAAACCTAACCCTTACCATTGTCCTAAGGTAATATAATTATATATAGATTTATTCAATATCTTATATATATTTTTATTATATATCAAATACACTGAGAGATATCCTTCTCGAGGTGCCTATTTTTAATCATATTCACTGTAAGGTGTAATAGGCGCCTCGAGAAAGATGTGTGTGTGTTATATATATATATATGTGTGTGTGTGTGTGTGTGTGTGTGTGTGATATATATATATATATATATATAGCACTTGCTATATACAAACATAAGCTCATTCAAGAGCTATTAACATTAGTTACTAGTGAGCTTCTCTTACCCATCAAATTCAAAGGAAAAAAACAAGTTTGTTTTCCTAGCTTGAATTCTAGTGATCTATTGGCTTTTCTAACTCAATTTCTTTCCCAAGAAGGTTCTCTCGTTTTGTTTGACATTTTAGTTTTAGCTTAGCAATAATAGATGTTTTAATTGCTTTTCTACTTGAAATTGTCCATTCACATCTTTCTCTCTGAAGTTGTGTTATAGATGTTGCTAGAGTTTCTATATCGGAAATGGGTGAGTAGTATTAGTAATTGTGTTTGAGCATGGTTGGCCAAAGGTAGACATAAACCAAGTCAAACTCTTTTTTGTTTTGTGGTTCGGATTTGCATCCTAGAATCACCAAAATGCTTTGTTTTAGTTTTCTATTTTAAGTTTTCTCGATGGTGAACCTTAGGTTTAGTGTGAAGTCTGGTAGCTCTAATACCATATGTAACAAGTTAACCTAACTTGCAAGAAAAGTAGCATGATTTAAACATTTCTTTCTTTAGACATGGTCTATTCATATAACATTTTTTTAAAGTATTAAGATACCTTAACAAATCAACTTTAATTAAGCATCATTATATATATTTGCAAAAAGTAAATAACATTCCAAGAATTTAAAACTAGTATATAAATTCTATCTCTATTTTTAGCATTAATCAATACAATTTAAGTCAAGTCTAGGACCTTGTTGTAATTTGAGTCAAGTCTGAAATTCCCATAGAACATCTAACAAGCTTACCAGGAGGGGTATCATCGAGGTGCTTTGCCTCCATCCACCAACCTAATGGTTCCACGTACACCCTCCTACTAGGGATGGCCCTACCCTGCACAAGGGTGTAATCAATTGATTATCTGACGTCATTTGAATTATGGTGTTTGACCCTACATGACTCTAATCGGTCACACACTAAGGTACCCTCTATCTAGTATAACTCTTAACTACGTGGTGTAATCCAAGCCATATGAACTAATCGACACATGCATCATAAAGTGCCACCTTGGCGAAAGTTTTATAATAGAAAACACAACTTAGTGTGTAGCCATTGTTCACCACCCTGTGCTTATATATTGCATCTTTCTCGAATTCTATTGGCTTGGCAAAATCTAGTTTAAATTGACTCGCTAATTGCAATTCTGTCAATGTCTGAGGCAATATGTAAGACTCTAGGTTTAATAGTTCACGTCTAGTCCATTTTAGTTCTTTTATCTTTTACCTCATAAGCAAATACAATAACATTCTTATCAAGACTAAAATTCTCTTAATTAAAGTTCCTATGTTTATGAACAAAAATATTAAACTCTTCTGCAAGTGTGCATATACAATAGTCTAGCCCATGCATGCATACCTGCATGAGTTCCCATATAATACATCATTTCGTATTAATCACACTTGTACTCATTCAGGTTTATGATTCTCATCATGCAACATTGCTCAGTCATGTCATGTGAACCAAAAGCTCACTTCTTGCCAGCCTAAAGGCCTCTTGATAAAATTGTATGTCTTTGATTGCTCAAATCATAATGACTTTTTCTTTAGTTTCCATTCGATAAGTTTAGTTTTAGTTTTAACTGTCTATGATATCTTCCTTTGAGGAAAGAGAATCAATTTTCATAATTTGTACTGCATTCAAATGATCTAGTGTACGTTCAGAACAGCTAGCTATTGTTGTTTTGAAAATAATTCAGTTGTAAATGATATTTGAATCCCCTAAACAGAGTTCAAGATCGTATCTTTACTCATTCCAATCATGGTTGAGGTTCCCAAACACCTCTCTTGTACGTCTACTTGACAAAGAAGCATGAATAGTTTCTTATAGAAGTTTTCACAAAGCAATAACAGGACATACACAAAGGAATGATAGTTTAGAGCACAAAGAATTTCTACAGTATACTCAAGACTCTTTTAGAGGCGCCTTTGATAGAGCTACCCTTCTTATTTAATTTGCTCAAAGAAAGATATCTCACAAAGACTCTCTTGTTTCATTTACAGATTGCACCCATTCAAAAGAAAGATACAAAAATAGAAGGAAAACATGTCTGGTAATCGGCTTAAGCAATTTGTTGTTCCTATGAACTCAGTTGACAGCTGCAAGCTTAGCTCTTCCTCCCATATATCTTCTTCTTCGCTGTCATTTGTTCTCTTCCAAGATCAAACCAAAACAAAATGATAATCCTCAGTGTTCAAAACTTCCTTTTTCTTTTAACTAAATACCTAATTCAAGAATCTGTCTCTCCAATACCATGAGATTCTTATTCATTTCATTTCAATTCAGAAACAATTATTTCAATTAAGCATTAACAGCAACCCAATTTCATGTCGTCCACTATTAAATGTTATTATATTATTTCCTTGCATCACACATGAACATAGTCGTTTTTCCTCTTCACCCAAGGTGGCGACTATAAAAATGTCTTTATGCCACATATATGAAATATATCGTTCCTTTAAGCAGTGCATCGGCTTAGCAGTTGATTCTTTGTTAACTTGAAACAAAGATTAAATTAAATTAGTTATGATTACTTTCCCTAAAGAGCACTCGACTCATTAGTTGATAGCTATGTTCCAAATCCAACTCGGTAGAGTATAGTCGTTAATATGGTTTGAGCATCTGACTTTACTAGCTGTGATTGAAATAAGTATAATGATATTTCAAATTAACATTGAATGAAAGCTAAACGATCAAATACATATATTGCTATGTATTTATGTGAATTTCTGTTTTATATATATATAACTTGCGCAAAAGGTCATTCACATATTCAAATGATTTGACATTAACTCATATGTATCAATTTCTCAACCAAAAGGAAGATAAACCCTAACAACTCAACTATCCTATAGAGTTTGACAACTTGAAACCAAGACCTTGGCCCGCAATACTAAGCAAGAAACACTAGACGTTTCACTTATCTATAGATTCCAGAAGACTCAAAGGCAATTCGACCTCTTTCAGATGTTATGCCCTCTACCTGATGATATTCCCCCTCCCTTCTCGGAAGCTAAAAGATACCTGCATCCACTTGCCCACAAGTATGTAGTCAGCCGATATATTGTAAACATTTGAGCATATAAACATGTATCAAATCATAAGTCACTCAATTGCATAACAAAACATGTGTAATTCCTGAACCACTGTTTATTTCGTCAATGTCAAAATCATCATTTTTCAAAGCAATATAAACATAATATTATTGAACCATTCTTCATCTTGGCAATATCATAATCTCCATATTTCAAAATAACATAAACATATCATTATTGAACCATTGTTTGTCTGTCAATGTAAACATAGCAAAATAAACCTAGCAAAACATAGCAAAATAAACATAACAAACGAGAGATCTAACAAATTGCATTGGTAATTTATTAAATTTTTGTTTTATAAGAAATTTACTAACTCCACAATATAACTGTTAGAGCAAACTACTTTTAAGCGCTTCATATCCTTTATTACACTTTAATGTCAACTCTTTGTGTAATACAAAGATTAACTATAATCCCATCAGCCATATCCATTATTGCCTCCCAAGTATATTAATAATAACTTCTTTACGGAGGAAAACTGATTTACCTGCCACACACTGAATTTTAAATGTTTTTGACCTGCCGCGCGCTCTCTCAAAATTGTACCTACTGGTTCAACCATGCCAGAATCACTTCATTCTAGAATGTAACTTAATCCCCGTTCATAAATGAAGATATCATAATACCATAATAAACAATAACAGAAAACGGCCATTGGATTTCTTCTTTTTTCAATTTTCCAGCAGACAAAATAAAAGTATCCATGGTAATTTCAGGCACACAAGGTTATAGACAACAAATCAATTGTGAAGAATTAGACTCGCATTAATGTTTAACACAAATATAGATAAGTTGAATTGAAATTCTCTCATTCATGGGAATGTTAGGCACACAAGGTTATATTGGTTCCAAATGGTGCTTGATAATGATACAATTGAGATGATTTTCCATGATTGAATATCTCAAAACAAAGATGAGATTGTTTCTTGGAGATGGCGTCTTTCGAACAAAATGTAGCATACACTGTGTGCAAAACTCAACCAACCCATAAGCCCTTATCATTAAGTTAAGCTTCTTCACATCAACATTCACTACACAATACGATTTATATGCATACAAAGAGTGACTTACAGAATAAATGCTCTTTTAGATCATCCTGAATTTTTTCCAAATGTCATGGTCAACCTGAATCTCTTCTAGTTACTATCTGGAATGACAAGTACTTGACAATACATCAGTAACTTCATTCTCAAAGAGATTTTTTTTCGAAAGAACCATTTGTAATTCCAACGATATTCAAGGTTTCCACAATAATCAGAATGTCAAAAACAAAACAAATTGACTCTGACTTTTGGAGCCATGCATGTAAAGAATATGTTTCTAAAGTTCAAACGCGGGAAAAAACTGACAGCTGGAAGATAATTAATTTCTCAAGTTTTGACAACCTGAAATGGAGAGCATATGCACTGGAATATCTTAAGTTGTAGCAGGCTCGATATGAAGTAATTTGAAGGAGTCATGTACATCTTCATTTCAGCCTTAGACAGGAGGGTGTTTAATTCCTCCCAGTTAGATTATTCTTCTCCTATTTCTCTTCCAGAAGGAAAAAGATCTTATACATTTGAGATTGAACTCTTATTACTACAAGGGACTTCACAAACTCTCAGAATATGGAGTCAAGTTACTACAGTGCAGCAGATAAGAATGGCACCAGACAGATATGATACATGAATTCCAATGAATGGACAAAGTCTGCCAATCTGTTCAAAAATTTTAGGTGGAACAGATGTACAATTACACAAACATTTTGTGCCCAATTATGTTTATCCTGTTTGTGCATATGTTGAACTCTTTGGAACCATTCCAAGATGCATCAATGCTGTGGCTGCAGCCTTGCGAGTATCTGTATTTCCTGTTGCCATGGTTGTGTACAATGCCTGCTTAGCCAAATTTGCATATCTTGGGGGTCTATATTTCTGGCATTTAAATATCCTTTCCAACATCATCACTGCTTTTTCAGTTGAATTTTCATTATTTCCTATAATTTGAACAAGTGGGATAATTATGTCATTTTTCACAAGAAAATCAATGCCCTTCTCTATATTCTCACTACCCTTGACTAAAGTGAGTAAAGCTTCAATTGCTCTCTGTGCACTTCGGTTCCGACCATCACTGATCAAGCTAATTAGTTGAGGAACAGCTTCAGATTCAACTAGACAAAGAGTTCCTTTTGAGCTGCACTTGCCAGCATGAACTTTGCAGGTTTTATACTTTGCAAATCCAAGCTTCGCAAGCAACTTCTTGATAAGCGACTGCTTTTCTGTTAAAGTAGGTGTTTGCATGGATAACTGCCCAAGTGTAACAGCAGCATGTTGTTTTGCACGCTCTGAATCGTTCTTCAAGACATCAATCAGAAGAGGAATCATACCCAATCTTGCCAGATTCAACTGGATAGATTTGTCTACAAGATTTGGATCAGTCAGCTTTGAGAGAATTACTACAGCACACTCCCTTATCTTTAGGCGATCTGATTTCAGGCAGTCCACTGATATTTGCAGCAGAGATTCTTCTAAAACCATCAAATGCTTTGTTTCGTCCATTTTTGCCATTGCAGACAGAATAGCCAAAACAGCTTCCCTCTCTTCTGAAGGTTGACCTTTGAGAAGCCGAACAAAAAAACTGACTATGTTTCTTGGATTTACAACTGCTGACCGAGTACTGTGATCTTCGGCAAGATATGCAACAAGATTTAAGATGCTTGTCTTGCACGAGGAAGAAATTTTCTCACTTTGAAGTAAGCTATAAAATTTAGGAACTGCCTTTGAATGTGCTATAGATTGGCGGACCATACGATTGTCTTTAGCCATGTGATCTAGAGTTCTCAATGCATTTTCATGTATGATAATGTCCTCCCATGTGAACATCCCAATTAAGTGTGAAACAGCTCCCTCGTGTTCAATTTCAGCAGCAATTTGCTTTTCCATTGCTAGGTTTGCAAGAGTGGCCAGAACTAGAGTAACAATATCACGAAATTGAGATGTAAGTGCTTTGACAAGAATGGTCAGGCTGCCAGATTTTGCAATGGAAATTTTGTTATCATCAAAACTGGAGAGCAGCTCAAATGCTTTTGCAGCTTTTAATTTACAAGCTTCTGAACCGTGCTGCAGAAGGTTCAGCAAAGGTTGAATGACACCAGCACTCACCAGAGAATGCATACTCTTTTCGGTGACATTAAGAGTGCAGATAGTTTCTGTCATCTTTAGCTGCAAACCTTCATCACCTGCCAGCAGTAACTCCCATGTCATATGCCATCATAAAAATGAAATCCAACATCCAGTCCAATTTTCAATATGAGAAAAAAAAATGATAAGGCATTGAATAATGTTTCATATAAAACATAATAAAGGTATGTCAACAAGTAAAAGAACTGCCTAATTTTAACAAGCGAATTCCACATCAAGAATGTGTCTTTAAGAATCCTACCAGATGATAGTTTCCGAACTAATGGTCCAAAAACTCCTGAAGTGGCTGCTTGTATGATAGCTGTGCTATCATGCTCACAGAGATTGTATAAAAGCTGCTCTGCTTGCAACTTCTGGTCACTGGTACACAAGTTGAAAGCACTGGCCACCACAACAACAGATGCCTTCTCGTCCAATATTGCTGCCCTCCCAGCCTCGCTCTTGGATAGCTCCCAAAGAAGCTGTACTGGTCCTCCATTTACTGCTGGGTTTCTTTGTAGTATACGTAATAAGACTGGCACAGCTTTTGCCTCAACTATTGATGCCTTCAATTCAATAATGAACAAAAAAGGATGAATTTCTGGAATAATGTAATGTGGCAATGGTCTTTGAAATAAAAATAAAAAAGAGAAATTCCACCACTTACTTGGATCATATGATATATTTGAAATTTTGAAATCATTCGCAAAGAATTCAGAGTACTTATTTGTTTTTAAATAATATTTCTAACGTCACTTTTAGTTTTAGCATGACTTGCATCAATTTGTTACAATCAAGAAAATGACAAACCATAATGTCAATTTATAAAATAAACATTATGTTCTTAAAACAGCTGCAGGAGAATTTATTGCATCTTATGTTCAACAAATATCTAGAAATCATACTGGAGCAGAAAAAATAATTCAACAAGCACTGAAAAATAGTTCTTACAAGAATTATTTTAAACATACAAACAATGATTAATTTAAACCAGTGTTACCCGAGGATGCATCCCTGGCCTAGAAAACCCCGTCCTTGTACCGGGGACGTTTCCAGGACGGGGGGTCGGCCAGGGGACGTCCCCACCAGTCCCCAATTTTGAAAAAAATGCAGGGGGCATCCCGGAGACACAGGGATGTTGCCAATATTTCATGGCGAGGGCCGGGGATGCCTTTGCCGTCCCTCGACCATCCTCGGGACAGATGGCCATCCCGATAGAAAAGTCTGGCGACAGGCAAAAAAAAACATAGAAAACTTTTGAAATGCAATTTTTTATGATTCCTATGTGGGCCCTTCCTCCCTAATTCGCCCTAAAATGCATTGTGTATTGTTTTGGGGGTCATTACTATTAGTCATTACTTGCATTTCATTTCTCTCACAGCAGCAGCAAAGAGGGTTTGAAAGAAGAGAAGAGTGCAATTGTGCAAGTGATAGAAGGAAGAGAGGGAAAATAGCTTGCTTGAAGCTTGGAAGAGGTAAGTTACATCCATCCATTCTTTTATTTTTCAGTTTTTTTCAAAGCTTGAAGAAGTCTGATTTTTTTTTATTTTTTTGTGTTGTTTCAGTATTACTATTCATTGTTCAATCTCAAAGAAAATCAAAATGAGAAGCAGTGAGCGCGGTAGTAGTGAGAATGAATTGGAAATGGGTAGTGAAAATAGAGGTCAAAGTGTTGAGGCTAATAGTGGGCAGCGACCTAACTTGTTTAAGTGCCCTTCAAAAATCACGAGTGAATATGCAAAGGGCCCTTTCAACAAGAAAAAACCTCTTCTCCAATATGTTACAACTAGGGGTTAAAAGAAAAAAAATTCAGGGGGAACTAGGGTGTGGGATCGTCATGTTTGTTTGGATGACTTAAGGGGCAGCTATACAAGGGTGAAATCTCATTTTTTGGGTATTGCATGCCATGGGGTTATAGCTTGTCCAGATTTAACTGAAGAGGAGAGAATAGAGTGTCATAGATTGCACATGGAGGCTGAAATGGGGAAACAAGCTTTGGCAATTGATAAGTAGGAGATATTTTCCACAAGTCAAATTGTGATATTGCTATTAGGATTTAACTATGTAGTTTTTGAGTCAAACTCATTGACCTGTGTTTGACGGTTCACAAGAACCCATCTTTCATGAGAATGAATGGAACACTTAGCACTCATTGCATCTAGGTGATGCTCACAGAGGTCAAGCACCAGGACTTCCCGGGAGGTCACCCATCCCAGTACTACTCAAGCTCAAGTGCACTTAACCACGGAGTTTCCTCCTAGGTTAAGCCCATTTTGCTTGCAACCCCACATGCAAAACCTTCAGCAAGTGGTGTGCCTTATGAACCATTCACTATAAAGCCCCTTAAGCTCATCAATTGATAAGTAGGAGGTATTTTCCAAAGCAAGTCAAATTGTGATATTGCTATCAAGATTTAACTGTTGTTGCCTATGTTTTGACCATGGCCAATTTCAAACTTTAGACCCTACCCTCATTCCATAGGTAATAATATCTGAATTGTAGAATATATAAGTGAATTTCATTTGCAAGCAGAGATTTATCTCTATACTTGTGAATCATCATATGACATTTTCAACCATTCAAAGGTCTAGTACAATACTCATTTTAAGTGTTGTTGGGATGCTATATAAGTTTTGGAATTCATTCAGAATTTCGACATCTTACTGGGCCCAGAGGAATGAAGGTGAAGGGTCTTAGCATTTCATGTACATGAAGGCATCGGAGTTATAAAGTTGTTCTAAAACAGTCATCAAGTTTTGCAGCGGTTAATATAATGTCATCGGATCCAGACTCATGACTTGGAACCACAAATTAAAAAAAAAAAAGAAAGGCATCGATGCCTGGTTAAGTTCATGATTGGGTTTCGGAGACCAACGCCTCATCTGGAACCAAATAACAAAGCAATGTCGGGCCCGCCAAAAGTTCCTAAGTTTCTTTTAAAACCCGATTCCCAAAATAACATACTGAGTTCTCAAATGACTAGTGGATCCGATACATCGCATTGTAGGGTGGCGTCAAACATTTCCATTAGTTCCAAAATTATTATCGGGACCCCATAGAGCATTTGGAACTATGTTCAAAAATTCCAATGGCATTTACTTCATGTTCCAAAACAGGTTGCGGGATCCGAAAAGGGTTTTGGAAAGCTGATATAAGTCAGCCAAACAACTTGATTTCCGAACAGTTTTAAAGTTCACACATATCTCTGATTTCTCGACACAATGGTATCGAGCCTTATCTAATTCTGAGTGCAAATTTTAATAGGGATCATAGACTCATTCGGAATCCAATGTAGCTTCTGGAACTATTAAGTTCCCAATCCAGTGTTAAAGCCCGACAATGGTTCTCGAGTCCCGTCAACATCCCGACATCAAAAGGAATAAAGGCATTGATGTAATCGGCTTCAGCGAAGTATCGAAAGGATTTCGTCGTGTATAGTATGTTGAAGCTCACCTCACAACTTCTGTTCGTATCGACATGGAACTTGAATGTGATTGGCAGCATTTGTAAGGCTAATGTCCATTTGCATGATGGCCACCCCATTATTGGAATGGAACATGGAGGAGCTCATACATGGTCGGAAAAGAAGGTCCGATCAAGCACGAAGTTTCCATGCTAATCCCCTTGATTCCACCTGGCACTCTTTAACAAGCTCGACTTGCCGACACCAAAAGAGATCACAATGATATGAGGAAAAGCATGCTTCCAAGTTCGAGATGGTGTATGTATTGAAAGAGAAACTGACTCCATTACCAGAACATCTATAGAATGATGCAAAAGCAAATTCTACAAATTTTGTAATAGCTTGTCTATCGGACCAATGGAAGAGACTTTGTAAAACATTGGAGCATCAACAGCACAAATAAATTATCTTATCTGGTAAGAAATCTGAAGAAATCATATACTTGTGGGATCCTCACACCCCCTCCATCATAGCTCGTACCCAATACAATACGCAATGAGTTGTTATTATGTGCTATTTTTGTCTTCAGATCACGAAGGGTGTTTTGGTCGATTTCTTCGGTAAGCACATGATGTTGAAAACAAGAGCTCTGCAGTCATGGTAAGTGCGGGGGTATTCTTTCTCGATATGCTTGCAAAATGAGAAATGTAGAGAGGACATGTGAACCGTGGATTATTTGTTAGAATGCCTCAAAGAGACACCCCATCATGAAATACAAGGATGCAAGTTCTGACAGATAGAATGGTCGCAAATGCTAGACCGGCCATACTAATTGTTTGACAAAAATACCTGGAAGAGGGACCATCTCAATAAGTGAAATTATTACAAGAATTTGTAGGAATGGGATTTGTTAGTTTATTGTGTGGTAGACAATCTAATATTACTAAAGCAAAGACAGAGCCTGCATGGTTCCAATGACAAGGAAGTTCCTAACCGAATCTTGCAAAATGTGGAGAGGGGATCACTCGTTTTACACAACAATTTCCATCTGAATCAAATGAGCATGTCTTGCCAGTCCACACCATGGTTATTGATGGAGTTGTATCAATCGAATGGAATCAATATTTCATCCTCGGTCAATTTGGGAGAATATGACATTCAGATTTTTCAGCTGAGATAAAGATTGAAGGTTGCATGGCTTTCGAAAGGAGTTTGCAGAGATGCTAGTTGTTCTTGTATTACAACACTCGAGCATTTTTTACATCTTTCCGAAACATTTGACACGTGTCATCCAATAGAAGATACAAGGAAGAGGAAAAGATTAGTCCCAAGTAATTAAAGGAAGATTCATTTGAGAATTGAAACGAATTACGAACCAAAGTGTGCTCTCTTCTCAAAGAGAATTTTAAATGATAAATTAAAAAGTAGTTTCTTTTTCAAGAAACGGTTACAGAGAACTGAAAATTTGCAGTAGGAAATAGTTCTTTACATATGTGATCAAAAGATTTTGAGAGGGTCCCGCATTTTGATCCTCCTTGTCCTTTGAGACATGAGAGAGACTCGATCAAAGTCCAGGGCAACCTAATTTAGCTTTCTAAGGAGGGAGAAGCAGGGATGTTTTCTGAAGATATTTTCTATTATAAAGGGAAGAGGACCTGAGTTTGTATTGTCCCCATTTTTTTAGCTGCATCGGAGCTAATGGATTTAGCCTATCATTGGGTCCTTGAAGGCTAATATGGGTGATTAGAGGACCCTGTCGTGGAGTTATTTGTCTCTCTAGAGGACAACTGTGAGTGTTTATCTCTCCAGGCCTTCCATATATTTTGAAGCTAGGTTGTTCACAGGTTTTTGACTCCGTTCTGTCAATGAATGATTCCAATGAGTTCAGATGATTTAGAAAAGTTATATGACGCTTTCAGATGTTATTTCCAACTTTTGGTTGGACTCCAAGATTATTGGATGGAGTGTCTATTTTTAGTAAGTCACCCAGTCGGGATCATTCATCATCTTTCATCATTGGGATCACTCCTGTGCTATCAGATTTTGCTTCCGGTGTTGTTAGGCCATTTTCGCAAGTTGGATGCATTATTGGTTATAACTTAATTATATGTACTAAGGTTGCTATTTTTATTGAAATTGCTTAATGGGCACCTTAGTGTTATAGCTCGTTGGAATCGGGGTGAGAAGTTTTAAATCATGGGCACATGAAATAAGGACCCTGTGTGTCAAAATATCATTATATCAATGAAAGGGGCATTTAGGGTTTAAATTAATAAAGTGACTTTATTATATGTCAACTTTAAATGATAACATAAAGTTTCTCTTGGAGGGAAACATAATACAAGAATTATACTTCAATCTTTGCATCAAAAGGAAATATGGTTTCAAATTATGTGGAGTGTGTAGCTGAAGCTACATGATCGATTTGGGGTTTGAGAGAAATTAAAAAGCAAAGAGAAAATGAATCATCCTTTATGCATTGTTGATTGGATGAATTTGTATGTGTTGAGTTTGGAACAGGGGTTTCAGAATTCCTCGGTCTGAAGAATTGATAATTCTCAGATGTTTATGCACTTTGAATTGGTTACACAATTGCCAGGGATTTGCACCAGCTATAACCTCATCCAGAGGTTATGATTTGTTAATGTTTGTATCTTCAGTCGTATGATCATTAGAATACATATAATATATGTTGATTAATAATAATATAATATATATGTTATATTATTATTAATCATATGACATTTAATATTAAATTATTATATT
>MU224136.1:1915850-1981189 GCA_018584345.1 Thuja plicata | reverse complement strand
ACCGATCACAATGCTAATCAATCGGTATATGTTAACTGATGCAATGTCAAACAATACAAGTGTTAACCGATACAAATGAATCGGTACACATCCATAACCAATATTGTATCAGTATAGTTAACAAATCTATAACCGATAGCATATCGGTATAGATAACTATTTCCATAACCGATGTTAATCGGTCTTTGTATATCCATTAATTTTTCCATAAATTGATAATACATTTGTTTATATGATGTTTATTCTATCCATAATATTATTATTATGGAAGAGATCAGATATAATAAATATAAGTATGTATATTAAGATATATATAATAATAATATCTATTATTATTATATATATATATATAGATTGATCTTTTATCATAATATTATAATAATTTTTTATTTGATTGAAGCTACAAACATCAACAAATTTAACTGTGTAACTTTTGAGTGAAACTCATTGACCCATGTTTCATGAGTAGTGGTTCACAAGAACCCATCTCTCATGAGAATGAATGGAACACTTAGCACTCATTGCATCTAGGTGATGCTCACAGAGGTGAAGCGCCAGGAATTCCTGGGGAATCACCCATCCCAATACAAATCCAGCTCAAGAGCGCTTAACCACGGAGTTTCCTCAAAGGTTAAGCCCACTTTGCTTGCAAACCCATATGCAAAACCTTCAGCAAGTGTATAGACCTCCAAGTATATGATGTATAAACCTGAATCTTGAATCTTGAATATGATGTTTGTGAATATGGAAATACTCTCCAAGTCTTCTTCTAAGAAGTAATTCGAGTCAAGGAATTCTTCCAACCTGTTCTTCAATCCTTCTGTTGGCATTAACTCGTCAGTCAACCTCTTCGTAAATAATGCTTCAACTACATTAAGGATTCCTTCCTGAATGTTCCCAATCACCTTCCTTAGTCGAGATGACCCCTCATTTGATCTCTCAAACAATTATTTTCTTGTAACAACTACGTCATACCATTGAGCGAAACATATGCTTCACTCTCTTCTAATTTCTCCATCGATCATTTTTTGCCTTGGAATTTCCATCAAAGCCTCTGAGTGTGGGATGGTCTCATTCTAGTAAATGTGTGAATCTTCCCATGCTTGATCCATGCACTGTATCCTACCAAGGATAGCTAAAGTCCTTCCATACATCGGAGTCAGATCCTCAAAAAACCTACATGCAATATTATGAGCATTCTTCACCCACCCTTTAGTGCCTTGGACGATTTTTCTCATTCTTTCAATGTCATTCACTAATTCTTTTTGAAGTATTGTAGGGGGAACAAAAGCATGATCTTCTTGTCTAACAAGATTTGGTAGATGCTAAAAATATCCGTACAATGCCTTGTTCTCACTTTTCAATTTCTTGTACTTGTCCTCCATCTTCTTCATTCATTCTTTTAGTGCTCGGGCGGAATCATCAAATTCCTCCATCACATGTGCCTTGGTTGCACACCCTATGTCAATTGTTGTTACATCATACTCTTTCGAGGTGATTTTATCTTTGGCCTTGTCAACCTTTGGCACTACTACATTTATAGTTATTGATCCTGACTCATCCCCAGTAACCTTCGAGAACTTCTTTGCCTTGCCCTTCTCTGTTGGTTTGTTGATCTCAGAAATTCCTGTAACTCAAGTGCAGGATCAATATCTGTAATATCCCCTACCTAGAATATGATTGAGTAATAAATGACAATAATAAATAAATAAACAAATGAAAATAATAATATAATATATTAGTATAATGATATAATATATTATTAATATAATAATATATTATTATATTAATAATATATTATTATCGATACATAAATATATCAATATGATCATGAAAATATAAATATAATATGAATTAATTAATAAATTAAATAATATATAATTATTTTTACATATCATTATTATCGATAGTGTATGACCAGTTCATTGATTAATAAATTCCTTGGTTTGGGATTCAATATTAACATGTTCTTTCATATACAAACTGGTCGCTGCATAACCTCTAAGGCATGCTTCCCAATCACAATCACCCCTTACAATCTACTATGGTAATAAATATGTGATTTTATATAAAACACCTTCCAGATTGTTACTTCAATCGTACCCGAGCTAATTAGGATTGTGCGCAATCAAATTCTAATCAACATCATTGCATTGTTAGCAGTTTCAATTTTGGTTTATTTTGAAGGCTTGTCAACCCCATTGTTGGCACAATAATCTCTATCAAAACAAAACATGAACCCGAGGCAAAACTAAAGTGCTTATGCAATGAATATCCTAGTAAATATAAAAACATGGAAGGGTGTATACTGCGTTCAACCTAAATCCCGCATGGCTGAGAACACCCAAACGCCATGCTTGATATGGGATAAACTCGAGTGTCGGGCATTAGAAATATTAATCTCTCAGTGAATGAATCGCTGGCATAGAAGACCGATATTCATTATTATCAATGACCGATTAGCTAATGTAAAGAACAATTAATCCATATATGTGGTTAAGATGAGAGATAATATTAATAAGAGACTAACTTCTAATAACACAACTATACTTTCTAGAAAAGGGGTACAATCTCCATAAAGGCGTCTCATGTAAGGCAACACTTCATGCAAGGAGGACGGATATAAGAATGATTTCAACATTCGTCATAAAGGGATTACGTAGGATAGAAATATGACATGGGAAGAAGCGACTATAAGAGAAGATCATCTTGTATATTAAATTGCCATATCTAATACATCAGAAAATCATATAAGAATCATTCAAAGTTAGCAATAAATAGAGATACACAAGAGGATTAGTGTACCCACAATAACCATCTAACACTTTCTCTTACTTCATCCACATTAGCGGTAGTCTCTTATGGCAATCAGGCGTATATTAGAGGGAGGAAAGACAGTAGATTCTTCACAAAGACAAACCATTGAATTATGAAGTATAATGAATTATGAAATAAATTGGACATACAAGAACCCATCATTTCCTATTGCAGTTCTTATCCATACTTGGATTGACCAAGTTTGAGAATCAGCCATTTTACATACGTTCAACATTACAAATCAAAACATACTATCCCTATTAATACACAGGAGTAGACATATGATCAATATATTGATTACCAAGAATAATTGACACTACATTTACTATTCTTCCAAATTTATCTTGAGCATAAGCCTAAATATAAAGAAGTCTATAATCGAATTTCAAGAGATCAATCCCAAATCATAAAGGATATTGGAGGGGACATTACAATATCTTCTTCAAGATCTTTTTGCATCTTCTCCTTCAACCACTTTAGAGCGGCTGAATGCTGCTCATGCACTTGCAGTTGCTCCCGCCTTGGCATTATTTCTTCGTGACACTCGTCTAGGATGGAAATTACTAGCTCTAATACCTCTTTAGCTAGCATTGTCTCAAGAGATTCCTAAAATTGAATATTTGTCTCTGCAAGAGGTCCTTGTTCTTCATTCATCTGTTGGCTAACTTCCTGGAAAGCATAAATACTTTGCCTATCATGCACTAGTAGAGTGATTTGGTCCTGCGACCATCTTCTTGTGCTGGTTCCAATCCTTTCTCCTGTAAAAATATCAAATTCCTACACATTGGAGGAACTGACTGGTGATGATGGTTCTGTCTCTAACCTCTGTCTTTTCTATGGAGACCTTTCACTTGGCTCATCTAACCTCTTCTTTGGTTGCTCCTCCTAAATGATGCTTTTCCCTTTTCCATGCCCTTCCCTCTTTGATTCTTCAACTTGGTGTGTGAAAATGAAATGAAAATCCTTTCTATTATAGGAATCGCGCTCACCAACTTGCTAAGTTGGCAATGGACCAATTTTAGCAATTGCATTAATTACTCTCTTAAAATCTTCCAAAATTCTATTTTGGGAGAGATTCTCTCTAGTCACCTTATGAGTTGCCCAAAATTCTCTTACATTAAATGCCAAGTGTCATCGCATCTCAATTGTTTCTTAGAAGATTCCATTTTGTCATTCTAACTTCATCATTACACTCCTTTAATTATGGGCCCATATTAGAGATGGAAGGGGATTCTTAATACTTAGGCAATTTTAAATATTTCCAATGTCTTTTAATATCAACTTTGGACACCAATTAAATAGTCACTTGACTTTCACATACTTATGCAAATTATATCCGTTCCCTTTTCAACCTCTTTCTTGAGCGCAAATTAGACACAAGAAGATTTTTAAACACTTGACCAATTTTCAAATCGTCTTTGTAATACTAACTTGGGTGCATATGAGATGGACAAGGGGGCTTGGAAGTCTTAAAAGAATTCCTTACACCCCATGAATCCCCTCCCTTGGGTGTGAATTAGACACACAAAGCGATTTTTGCACGTTGATGAAACTCCTTGACATCCAAGGATTAGTGCCCATGGGCGCACTTTAAGCATGGTGAAGAAATTTTGTCTTCTAACGAAATTCCTTGAATATGTAGGATCAGCACACTAGGGCGCATATTTACCATGGAGAGGGATTTTTCCTTCTTAAAAGAATTCCTTGACATAGGTGATTTAAAGCTCTTGGGCGCTCTTAGAGCTTGGACAAGGAAATTTTGCACACTTAGCCACTTTTAAACATTTTCACCTTTCTTCCAAATGTGGATGCATATTAGGTATCATGGATTTTTCAAAGACTTAGCCATTTTTTTCATACTCTCCATTTTGGGCATTTATTGTGGTGGGATCAAGAATTTCCCTCTACACTTAGTGAAATTTCAACATCTTCTTTTCCCTTTCCTCTTTTGGATCCTTTCAAAAATGTTCCCAGACCTGGTGCATTTTTGGATCATTTGCCTCATTTGCTCATTCTTCTGGATTTAGAATTGGATACCTCTTTGTTTCTTTCTGCCAGTGCTCATCAATTGCCAGAAATAGACTTGCCAAAAATAGACTTAAATAGTAAGTTTGTTTAAGCATGAAATTAGGGCAAATCGGGACACAGTGAAACTTACTAAAAATAGGCACTGCTAAAAATAGTAAGTTGTTCCAAACTCAGAATTAGGCCAATTTAGGATGCATTGAAACTTACTAAAAATAGAAATTTCCAAAAATAAAAAGTTCGTCAAAACACTCAAAACTTCATTGGTATCTCCTCCGAAAGATCAATTCATTTTCATACTTGACCAAATTTATTGTTTTTCACAAAATTTCTCTTTTAAGAAGACAAAGTAGGAGACATTCCACTTCTAGACTTAGCATAGATTGCTCAACACTCATTCAAAACACAAGGAACTTCAGGGAACTGAGCCAAAACTACCAAGGACACAAAAGCAAACGACCAAGTAAGCAAAAATGTAGGGGGTCCCCATTTGCAATGGGGCGACGTGTGAAAAGGTCACAATAGGATCCCACAATGCCTATAAGCGTGACTCACCTCTGACTTGTTCCTCTCGACTCGCCTTGTTGATTTAAGATAGAGGCGCCCTAAAGGATGCTAGAAGTGGGCCACAAACTCTTGTGTGAGATGTCTGCAATATTTTATCCTCGAGCTTCACAAAATCATTGTCTTCCCTCTTGTTTGATATATTGCAGTAAAAGGCAAATCTTTTATTAATAATATCAAAAGATAACACTTAGTCGATCAATGCAAAAGGTCAAGGGTTGCGTCCTAAATTGTGTAGACACTAGATTTTTCATTCCACAAGTCCAAATGTATGTTCACACAAAATAATCAATCCATCAAGCATGCCAAAGCCTTCGATCAGCTCCCTTAAATAGAGATTTGAAGCGTGTCAGGTTATCAAGTCGGCCAAACACAAAATAAAAGTTTATTTATATTTATTTCACTATTGTTTGAAAGGTCGGCACAAAAGAACCGACTATATTGAAATTATAATAATTTCATTTATTTAAAATTACAAATTTACCGATATTGAAGGAAAACACAAAAAGAGTGGTTGTTAATTAACAATGTGCGGCCGGCCGACCAGCCCCTTCGAATCGGGCTCATGGCAAAATCTACCCAAGAACAAGTGCTTTAAAACTATTTAGAATATCCTAGTCATTCAAAAGAAAATGACAAACTCAAATATGCAAATAACGAATTTTAGCTATTCTATTCATGAAGTGTGTAGACAATAAATGCAATGAAGTTGCACTTATAAAAAATATAACAAGAAAAGAATGACAACTCACCCTCCAAGAAGAGTAACTCCCAAGAATGAGAAAACACCACACTCTCCAAAAAAAGGGAAGGGTAACTCCTTTGGAAGATGGTGACTCTCCACACTCCAAAAAGGATAAGTATAACTCGATTTGATTAGAAAAACTACCTAAGTAGGTTTAGCTTGTGGTGTAATAAATGCATAAATACATCAGCACCTCCCCTTAAGTGCAACTTAGGAGCGCATAAATGGGTCCCAAAAATTCAATGACATGTTAGGTACCCATGTACAAATAAGTTCCTACCGGAAAAAAAGAGGAATGGCCCCATTAAAGAAGAGAGAAATAACCTCCCCAAAGAAAGAGAGAAAGAGCCACCCCAAAAGAAGAGAAAAAAAAATAGAGAAAAGAGTGGGGAAACCCCTCCAAAAAATAGCCTCCCGAACCATTAGCAAAGCTCATAGATGAACATGTTTTTTATTAAGAGCTTGGTGAAAAGGTTTGCAACATACTTTGAAGTAAGAAAATATTGTAGATTGATGAACCACTGTTGAATGAGCTCTCTGATGATACATATATGGACCTCTAATAGTGAAGTAAGTTCCTTGAGATCTAGATGACACTCTAATTATCACAATGGATGACCAAATGACAACAAAAGATAAACCAAATTTTCAAGGATCTACAAAAGCCAACTAACGTTTGTGGTAGCATTACCAACCCCATGATACTTAGCTTCTATGGAAAATGGAGAATAGAATGTTTCTTTTTTCTTGACCAACATATAGAGCTAGAAACAAGATAGTTGTAACCTTACGTAGACTTACAAACAGAAAATCGCAAACCCAATCTAAATGTGTATATTCCACCATTTGTGTCTCTATCTATTGTGCGTTGGATCCCATATTTGTGTGTGCCCTTGACAGTATTATGTTATTTTTATGGACTAGCTAAATTCAAATCTAGGACCTCCCGTGTGAATGTAGAGAAGTTCTACCAGTAAGTCACCAGCCCTATTTTTTATTGAAGCTTTTTAGTAGTCTCTTGATTACGGCCCAAGTGTGGCTCATTTCTCTAACACCCCCCCAAGCCACACTTTGGCACTCATGGCTCCTACTTTGACTCTAATACCATATAATATTTGCCCCAAAGTCTAGCCCAAAGTGTGTGGGGACAATCAATGTCTAACACAGTGCACATAGTATCAAGATCAACACTAGAACAAATAAATCCTCGACATGGTAAATGATATTACCCCATGTGGAAATACTCTATGGCATGTCTAGTTCACGTACTTGTACATAAAGATAAGGTAAAAGACTAAGCCACCTAAGATGTCTAATGTTGTTTTGCTAAGATGCATAATTATCCTTTTCCAAAATTAACACGAAAGGGTAAACAAAAAAACCCAAGATACCTCACCCATTGATAAATTTGACCAATACCCTAAAACAATTGAAATGAAGTCATCTCATGCAATCTAACATTCTCAAGTGCCAAGTTGTCCAAGTACCCGAGATAGATTTTGGAGAGAGTGCATGGATAAATCTATCTTTCCAATGCATCAAGAATTGCGAAAATTGGAGATGCAAGCAAAAATTTATGAGCGTGGAAGCCAAATATGGTGAAAGCCAAATATGGTGATTTGACTTTGACATGCCATAAAATGTACAATCAACATAATCTAATCATAAGACCTAGATCACTAGAAAGTACATGATACTGACTTTTCGACAATATCTTGTTCACCAAATTTCAATGTTGATTCCAAAGTTATGCCAAAAAGAAGAAAACAACTCCTTTAGGGTTCAAAACCTAAAGTTTGGGGCCAAGCAAAGGTATGACCACAACATCATGACATCGCTGGCCATAATATACTATCTCTAATGGTAGATTCCTTTGATTGCCAAAAAATAATCATTAGGGCTGCAAACCCCAAATTGCTCAAAAAAATGACAAAAAGTCAAAAAATTGTTCTTTGGGTAAAAAATGAAATTGCCTAGAAAGCTACCAAAAAGCCTAAAAATCGCCATTTGGTGAAAATTGTCATTATAGTTGTGGAAACCACCCATAAACATTGCAAAATAGTTCCTGAAGCACCATTGTCGATTTCCCAACAGTGGTGGCAAGTTGGCAAGAGTCAACAACCAAAACAATTGCTGACAATGTTTGCATATAGTAAACCTTGCTAGCGAGTATCCCACGATGTGCAACTGCTGATAGCTAGCAAAAACCTAGCAAAATGTCAATGTTGGCAACAAAACCCCCGTATAATTCAAAATTTTGCCGTAAAAAATCAAAGGTTGCCAAAAAATCAATACCAATCATTAAAAAAAACTATGTTTACACTATTGTTTGTACCTGTCTGCATAGTGATGGCTGTCGTAAGCATAAGAATATGCAAATTCATACAATCAAAATTAATTCTGCTTCAAATTCTGTGCCCCCAAAAACACTTGCCCTATTTTTCCCTACTTGCATTTGAGCATTTGGAGTGGTGTTTCTAGGGTTTTGAGAAATTTTGGACCCAACAATGAAGTGCATCTAGCTCCAAATTTACAGATTTTTTGCTCAAGGTTGAATCTCTCAAAAGAAAAGAATAGAAAATAATAGATCTAGTGCTTTGATACAATGTAGGAGTTGATTGTTGAACCGCACAACTCCTAGAAATCATGTGCAGCCAAAACACCTATCACAGAGAGAGAGAGAGAGAGAGAGCAATTGATCTTGCTATGCAACCTTGAGAGTTGCATTGGTCCAAAAGAGCATCTGGATTGGCCTTTGAATGATTGCAATATACAATTATGAATCCTTATAAAAGGAAAAAGGAAAAAGCAACCAAATGAAACCTTAGATGCAGATCATGGCATGGATCCTCATCTTATGCTGTGGACAAAAAGGTACATGCCTAACTTTAGCTTAAGTAGATAAATTAAAAAACAAAATCAACTAGACCATGCGCGTGAGAAAAACCAGCTAGGAAAGATCATCCTTTGTCGACTCCAAACAAGGTCAATGCCCAACTTTGAATCAAGCTAACCCAAACTTTAATCGGCAAAAACAAAGAGAACAAATTCCAAAGGGTTACTCAAAAAAAGGCAAAGAGACAACCAAAAAAGAAAAGCAAACCACAGCACCAAATCTCTTAAATACCCTTTCAGATCAAGACAGAATATATGGAGGATGTCTACACCATTTCCAGTCCAATCAACCACAAAAGCCAAAGGCAACATGAAAACCAATGTTCCACGGATTTTCAAAACAGAGGGATGTGGGGCCACAGTGATAAGTTACGCATGCAGCAAAAAAATTAAAAATTTGGGACAAGGGAGGGCAAACAGAGTCAGCAAGGGGATGGTGGTGTGCATAATATTTAATATGGTACATTTGAAAATTAATTATGAATTAAAATTGGTAAATTAAAAATTATCATTATAAATAAATATACAAATATATGCTGACAGTTAATTTAGTATGACCATGTAAAACTTGAAAGAAATTGACAATACATAACTAATTTACAAATATATAATATAACATAACTAATTTATAAATATATATAATTAACAATACAAAATTAATTTATAAAAAATGCAAAGAAATTGGAACCCTAGAGTTGCGATAAAAATTTGAAGCAAAATGGATAGGATTTCGTGCAAAGGCAACAATGACTTGTATAGTTACATCTTTTGAGCATATACAAAAACTCCAGGGAAGGACCAGCTAGAGACAAGTATGTGAGAGGGGTAAGAGAGAATTCGAATGCCTAAGAGTTGAATTTTCCGCAGGAAAAAGGAGGAAAACATGGATCAAATACAAGTATTATTAAAGGCCATGCCAGATCATGCAGCATTCAAGCAGATTTTTCTACATTTTTCTTGAATGATTGAGCTACTAAGAAGAGGGAGTAATAGGAGCAAGAAGAGGTATCCAATTACTGATGGAATCAATGAAGGAGTAGGCTGCCTAAGTAAAGTTTACACTCATGCCCAAAGATTTTTATATTTGTGTTTTTTATAGTTCACATGACAAAAAAGAGTTCATAAGTAAATAAGAGTGAGATTTTCCTTTCAGAATAGAGTCCTAATCTATCTTTTGATCAGCTCCAATCTCCATTGATGCCCATATGGAAAGACTCTATAGTCTACCATTAGAATTCTCGAGCTCCTAAATTTGGAAAAGATAGGTAATACAATGGGAAAATGTATTGAAATAGATAAAAAGTGATTAATCCTTTGCATGCGATCTATGCAGGAATTAAAATAAAGACTTGGATATTCCACTTCCAAAGAAAACATGCCTCTCCTAAGGTAGGCAACTATCTTCAAGAATTGGATTGTGAGAATATGCAGTTCAGATGCTATTCATGTCATATGATGATAGGTCATGAAGTGAATGGATGTCCAAGTAAAAAATCCCATGAGTAGAGAATTAAAGAGGAATCAAACATTAGAGGGGAGTTTTTGTTGCAAAGAAATCATTGGTGGTTTTACTCAAAAGGAAAAGTACCATCCAATACGGGTAGAATATAAGAGAATGGCAGAAGAGAAATGAAAAGCCCAAGCAGCAGAAGTAACAGGTGAAAGCAGGAAAAGAAATTTTACTATGGAATCAAAAAATAAAGAAATCTATGCTGAAGGGGAAGAGGAAGCAAAAGAGCCAGACAAAAGGGAAAAGGACATCCTTATCTTACCATTCTCTATAAATGAAATGCGTACTTAAGAGTCTTGGAAGGAAAAATATTCTCAAGAGAAATTGTTCCCAGTCTGCTAAATATAGGAGATATGTTGCCGGATATAGAGATGTTGACTCCATTAAAGAACCTAGAATGTGGCTTAGAAAAACAGGAAGAGATTTGATCACATGCAGCGGAAAGAAAAAAAAGAGGAAGTGTAGAAAGGCAAATAGTAGAAGAATACAGCGAGAGGTGGCAGCTGAGATAGAGTAAGGCACTCAACAAATATTGAAAAGAATGCTGACAAGAACGAGGGAGAAAGTCCCTCATGGTAGAAAATGAAGATCTTCTCTTGGAATTTAAGGGGTCTCAATGCGCCTTCAAAGAGGGCAATGGTGAAGCATCAATTGGCTTTAAAATCTCCAGACATCATCTTTTTACAACAAACTAAAATGCTGGAAGAAGAAATGATCGAACTGATTTTAGAATCGTAGAGAAATGTCATGGGTTAGCAATGGATGCTCAAGGGTTCCTGCATTTTCTGGAACCAAAGAAATGTGCATATCACAATGAAAGCAACAGTGGAATGCTGGACAGCATGTGAGTTTTCATCTTTTCAAGAGAATATTACAGGTTAATGTGTTAATGTGTGTAGCCCAAATAGTGTGATCGGGAAGAACTGAGTTCTAGAGTAATTATCCCTTCTATAATCCATCAAGCAAGATAAAGTATTTTTTCTATGAGAAGATTTCAATGCTACAACTGATCCTATGTGGATAAAACATGAGTTAATTGAAGGGTACATAAATCAGAAAGGGATTTTATAAGCTTTATTGCAGATTATAATATTTTTTATGTTCCAAAATTCAGTGATTTTACTTAAACAATAGAAAAAGCAATTTTTTTACGATGGCTTCTCATCTAGATCAATTTTTAGGCTCCCCTTGGTCGATTGCTAAAGAAAAGGATACTTAGCTCAGTACTAGAAAAGGTGTTAGGCTCTTATCACTTCCCAACTCCATTGGAAATAACTAATAAGTATGGATGTCACCGCAACGTGTGTCCTTTTAAGTTTGATTCTATGTAGCTTTTACACCCATCTTGTCATTCTTTGGGGGAATCCTGCAGGAAAGTATGCAAGAGATTGCAAAGATGTTTGATTTTGTTCAACAATTTAAATTTCTACGAGGAAAATTAGAGAATGGAACAAAGAGATATTTGGTAGTATCTTTGAAGAAAAGTGGAAATCGGGGATTCATAGAAGCGGGCTGTCTAATGTTCACTTGGCTAATGAGAAAGAGATGTATTCTAATTTTCTAAATTAGAACTAAACTAGCACTTTGTCATGTCCCTGTTCAGTTGGGGTCATTACACACTTGCGCCAAAGGAGGTGCAATGGTTATGCCGATAGCAGTCAAGAGGAAAAGTGAAAAACCATTGCCCGACCTTTTTTGACAGCAACAAGAATAAAAGTGCTTATCTATTTATTTAAATCAATGAAAATATATTTTTAAACATGAAGTTTATTTATCAAGTAGCAGAAAAGTGGAAACTCTATTTGGTGTGGTAATGAGACAATTGTTCACACCGATCACCTACCATTACAATATTTGCAAGCTCAATCCATGCTACAACAAGCATATCTATTATCACTACAATTAGATTGGGTTTGTACTACACTCTATGACAATGTAAACACACTTTATTTTCTCGAACCTTTTGCAGAGGAAATTTATGTGGAAGATTATGAATATGACAGATTTTGGAGAGATATATCAGTAGGTTAAAAAAATTAAGATAGATGATTTTGCACTCAATACAGATTTTACAAAATAAATAACTAAATAAAAATACAACACAACTGATAGTCTTTATATAAGAAAGCGTTCCTGAATAAACATCCAATCCCATTCAAAATAACAAGTAATCTATATCATGTGCTTAAAATAGCTAGGATGCGTAGTCACGATCATATGAAATTCTAATGCTACGTGTTGATCTTGTACATAAGAAAAGCAGTTACCACAAAATATTAAAATTGCAATCTAAAGTCTTGAAACATCTTAAAATGTTGTTTCTGACTACAAATCCCATAACTGGACTTTACACTTGTTCATTGATGAGTATATGGTTAAACAGTTAACATTCACTATATAAAGTCAGAGAGATTTCTTGGCTAGTTGGATTGACTCCGCAAGTTTTATATAAAATTATATATATAAGAACATATTTCTCATTTATCTTATTATTATACACATATTATGGCACACACATGTTTAATAATTTTTTTATTATAAATCATTAAAATAAAATCCAACATTGTTGAATTAATATATGCATCTCATTTATATTTATTTATGAACACATTTGTAACTAATTTTTTTAATCCAAATTCAGGTCTCTTTTTATTAATTTAACTAACCAAAAAAATGGCATTTATCTCCAAGTTTATGGATTTAAGGAAGACAAATATGTTAGAAGTTAGTTTGAGTTTTTGGACATTTCTTGATTAACTTGGTCGTGGAAAACCTTACACACATTGACACCATTATATCTCAACTTGTTGTTGTGGCGTAATTAAATTGTCTTATGTGACATTATGTGTGCTATGACTCCAAAGAAATATTAATATAGTGATAAATAATAATATAAGATAATATTAATTATATTATATTGCCAGCATAATCATATTATAATAAAAAAAAATAAAAATTTCACAATACTGATATAATTGTTTTTTTTGCTCGGTAATAGATAATTTTATTAGATATTCAAAAGATTTACATAGTCATCTATCTGTAGATTACTGATCCATATACAAAAAATGGGAATTCTCCCTACTACAATCTTTCACCTACACATTATCCCCCAGATACTATAAACCTAGACTATTAACAGTGCTTATATCATGCATCTTCCTAGACTACAAAATGGGACTCTCCTACAATATCTAAATCAAAACCCTACTGGCAAACAAACTACGGAATTCAACTTATTACAATCTTTTCAAAAGAAAACACAGCAAAGGAGCTCACATAAACCCACTCTCCCATTCCCCTTGCTTCTCCGCCTTCTTTGCCTAGCGAATTTCAGCGGCCACTAAGGAGCACTCTAGAATAATCATGTCGCCATCCTTGTGACTTCCCCTCCTCCCTCGAGCAGTGGCCCCACTCACCTTCGGAACTGTCTGCATCCTACCTCGCATGCGTGCTCTCTTCAGTTCCTCTGACTCTTTCTCTCGCACAGTCCTTGAGAAGCTCCCAACCATCACGAGCCTTCACAATCCTGATCTCCTTTCACACGGTGGCACTCCAAACTAAGAATGGTTGGTAAGTCTCGCTTGACCCATCAACCAGCCGCCATCCATCCTTCATAACTCTAAAGTCAAGTCCATGCTCTGCGAATGCCAACATTTGAACCATCCCACCCATCCACTCTGGTTTCACAACAGCTCGCATAATCCGCAGGGCTTCTTCCTTCATCCCCAGATACAGGGCCCACACAAAGACTATCGAGGTGACATCAACATTAACCCTATATTTGTAGTCTAATGTTATAAATTCTTCCCCCAAAAGGATATCAAGGATCTATAGAAATTTGGGCCCCTTATATCTAAAAATTCCCTTAAGCCATCGTCTGGACACCTTCCCGCAGAAAGGACACTACTGGTGAGCCATTTTTAGAGTGAAATTGGCTTCCATTGTAACCACAACCCCTGTCCCTTCACACCTCAACTCTTCGCGTATATAGAAGCGAACACACAATGATCTCAAGGCAATATATTAATCCTCCCACTACTTTTCTAGAAAGGTTGAATCCCTCGAAGATCATTCCACATACCAAATAATGCCTCAGACATAACACTCACTTGGCATTAATGCCATCTGTCCTTTGGCGCCAACTCGACGTTGCCTCCAACATTAGAAGATAGGATGTAAAGCATGCCACCCTACGTGAGTGAAAATGAGCCTTCCTCAACTAAGGCCATTATAAATTTAAAATTTGAAATGCAGTTCTAACCGTTCGGCATAGATTCTAATATCTTCTATTATATTGTGTGAGCAAGCTCCTTTCCATCCTCTGTAATGTTCTGCACCTGCCCTTGCACGTTGAAGTCATTGTGCACCACTAGACGTCCTTGTTTGTACCAATGTTTGACTAGCAAGTCTGTACAGGAGTGAATGAGGTCGTACGATATGAGTCTGACCATACGAATGGGAACTGACCGTATGTTGTTGGGTTATAGGCCATACGGAGTGTATGGATTGACTGTATGGTGTTGCCAGGAGTGGTCGTACGGTGTCAAGGGTGCAAGTCGTACGGTGTCAGGATGAGGGTCGTATGGTGTGGATGCAGGTCGTACGGTGTGGGATGAAGGTCGTACAGGGTGGAATGAGGGTTGTACGGTGTGGGTTGTGGGCCGTACGGTCAGCATAGTGTGGCCTCCAGTCTTTGGCACACGCAGATCTATTTATCCTTCTTTTCGTGGTATTGAATTAATGTACTCTGTAATGAATTTAGTGCTCAATACAAATTTGGAACAAGTACTTGCAAGATGAATAATATTAATAATTGATAGTGCTTCAGATTTACCAGATCCAAACAAGAGAACAAGCAGAGTAGGGTGAGGGTTGAATCCCCACCGAAACTGCAAATACCAAATAGGGAGGGTCTTTCACCTCCAAAATGGCAGACAACAGAATCCCAACGGGAATTCGTAATTACAAATAAAATATCAAAACTCCACATGCCAAACAGCTACCTACAGCAGGTCATAAATACCCCTTCCGAGAAACTTCCCGAGGGTTTACAAATAAAGCCGACACGGCAACACCAACGAACCCAAAGAAAATAAAAATGGGCTCGAGAGACAGTTATATTAAGTGTCGGGCCAAATATACAAAATATCATTAATTTATTTAATGATGGTGGGAACATTATAGTCCTTCCCGCATGGAGATTGCTTGCCCTCAAGCAATCGCAAGGTCGGTCCTGGGAATCCAGCCAAGGGTGGATTATGAATCTCACCTGTGATCATCTTCAATTTTGAGTCAGGAACCAAATAGATTTTATCATTGTAGTAGATGACGTCGTCAACCACCTTGTACTTGTCATGTATTTGACCATCCATCAACTCGCATGCAAAGGTGTTCTTGGAGTATTCAACCAACAAATGAGCCCTCCAATCCTCTAAAGTTTGAAGCATGAAGCATACGGTAGGAATCTTGGACAAAATATTATCCATTATAGTCTTCTCTTCTTCCTCATCAAGGTTATATGCCTCAGTCTTATCCCGTCTGAACATAACCTCCATTTTCTTAGTTGATATTTCTCTCGGGCCTCTATTTGACATACCTCGTAACACCACCTTGTCGTCCACCTCAAATGAAAACTCCATCTTCTTGAAACTCTGTGTACTGGTCGAGGGTCTCCATCCATTGAATGCCTAATATGACATCTGTGTCATCTAGATCTATCACAAAGAAATCATATGTTATTGTGTAGTTCCCCATGGTAATGCTCAACTGTGATATTACATGAGTGCAGGGTAATAAAGTCCCTCCTGCCACTTTGACCTCAAACCCCTCATGCTCCACCTTGTGCAAAGCCCTCTTAGCGACAAGGGATGAATTAATGAAATTGAGTGTGGCTCCACTATCAAGCATGACTGTGACTCGCTCCCCCTGCAGTGTGCTACGGACCCGAAATATACTACATCCGGAAATTGAGGAAAGTGTAGCAATGGAACCTTCTCTTTTTACAAGTGTGGCAATCCTTTCCACATAATTAGTCTCCTCTTCTTGCACTTTAAGTACTTCACTCTCTTCTTCTTCATCAGGTGGTACCTCAATATAGTGAATCTTCCCCTTGCCAAGAGAACGGTGACCCGGAGCCCATGCCTCCCTGCAAGTGAAACATAGCTTCCTCCTCCAGAGTTCTTGACGAGTGGCTTCATCCATCCAAGGCTTCTTCTAGATTGGCTCCTTGTCTCTGATCTCTTGTAAGAGAGGTGGTTTGAAAGGTGTGTAATCCTTGGAAGAAGATGTGGCCATGTTACGCGCCTTCTTAATCGCTTACGTGAGCGTGTTGGGGTTGAACCCTTTGACCCAACCCTTTAGGGATTCCATCAGCCCATCGATGAACAGCGCAACTAGTTTCCTCTCCAAAATATCTGTCACCAACACTAACAGTCTCTAGAATTTTGTAATATAACTGTCGACTGATCCAGATTGCCTCAGTCGTGCCAACTCCTTAAAATTAAGTTTTGGATATTTCCCGTCGAGGCGATCTATCAATCTCTCCGTGAATTTGGCATAGGGAGTTATTTAATCGTGATCGAGGGTAACCATTCCATGATGCCACCATTCGTGCGTGATCCCTTCCAGGTGGAGCGTTGCAAACTTGATTGCCTCCTCCGGCATCGGGTTAAGCTGAAAGTATGTGTCTGTCTTCTGTACCGATGCCCGCGCAGTTGTTGATCCGGCTCGCTCTAAAGATGATAGGTTTACCTTGCCTATGTTCCATTGAAGACCATCGTTGTAATAGCCACGACCACCGCCTCTTGAGTATCTCATTCGCAGTTCAGCATAATCTCTGAAGGACAAGTTCCCCTCAAGATTCACGCTCCTCCAATCCTGCATTAGTTGATCATGCATTTCTTCAAAGGTGGGCTCTAGTTCCCTTCGAGATACTTCATTTCTTGGTGGAACCGTTGGCATAGACAGTCGAGGGCATGTATAAGAGTTTTTGCTCCCTGTGACTGAGTTGTCGCCGCCATGTCCATTTTGTTCCCCATTCGTCCTTCCTTCAATCAATTTCTGCAATGTCTCTTCCATAAGTCGTCGTTCTTGCTCTCTAATCATGGTTTCATTGAGTTGAGCCTAACTTCTGGTTAACTCCCTCAATAATTCCATAACTGCAGCGGCTGGATCCTGTGGCTCCCCCATTCTGTCGAGAGAACGGTACCTCCTTCTGGCATAACAAAACTCCTTTTGCATTCACTACCCAACAGGCTGGCAAGATCACCAGCTCTGATACCACTATAATGTTCCGCACCTGCCCTTGCATGTTGAAGTCACTGTGCACCACTGGACGTCCTTGTTCGTACCAATGTTTGACAAGCAAGTCTGTGTAGGAGTGAATGTGGTCGTACGATATGAGAGTCTGGTATCAGAGATGGGAAAACTAGTTTGGTGACTTTAAAGTATATATTCTTAGAGGAATTGGCTTAGAAGTATCCTCTAAGAATAGTTTTAGGCTTAGTAGCCTTGTGCTTAGGAGGTGATGGGTTTTTAGTAGCTTTAATTCTCAATAATGATTTTATTGCTTTCAGAATCCTTTCATGTTCATCATAAGATACAACAGGTAGCATATCATCTATCGCTTTCCCTATCTGGTCATCCTCTGTTAGTGCTAATTGTTTTCTAATTTCCAGTTTCTCATACAATTCCTTGGGAATACTACTTTATCTCAAGTAGATTTTTCTTGAATGCAAGCATATGATCTATGACATAATCTTCAATCAAAATCCTATCTTTCTTACCATACCTGTCATAATATTTGGGCAATTGATTGAGCTTTCCTTGTTCAATAATTTTCTTCGCCAGCATCTTTAGATCTGGTTTCCGTAGTTCTTACCTCTGATTTCTTCTCTTTCTCTACTTTCTTCTCTTCTACTTCCTCAGTCCTCTGCTTCTTTGGTGGTGAATTCTGTTTGGAGAACCTTGTCCTCTTCGCAGGGATCTCTACTGTCTTCTCTGACTGTGATGTCCTTTTAGGTGGTTCAGGTGTAGTATCAAGCACATCTACAACGGTGGGAGGTGGACTTGTAGTCTTTTCAGTTTCAGGAGGTGAAAGGGTTGCAGGGGCAGTGCTCGCCAATCCAGAAGCACTCCCAGTCATCTTTTTCCTTATCTCCTTCATCTTCTCCTTAGTAATACCAGCCTTTTATGCTAGATCATCCACAACTTTTTCTACTTTCCTTTTTCTTGTTGCTTTAGTTTGTTCTTCTCTTATCTTAGAAAATTTCTCTTCATATGTCCCCCATCTTTCGGATAGATCAATTTCTGAGGATAGTACATGTTCTACTTGCATTGTTAGGACCTCAGAACTAACTTCATACCCCATAGGATAACACCATTTCATCCTTGGTTCCACTACCTCAAAGCACACACAATCAGTTTCAACCATGAAAAAAATTGTATCCTTATACTTTTCTACCATCTCTTCAGGCATCCTCACTCTTTCTTTCATTTGTCTCTATAGAATCTTGGTCATACCAAATAGTTCTCCATCAACCCAAGTACTGTTATGTCTCTTGTAGTTGTTTGTAATCTGAATACCAGTAGGTTCATTATCCTTCCAAGCTCTAGGGTGCATACCAGGGAATTTGTGTACAATGTGGATATAAATGTGTATTAACAATGACCCAAACCTTAATGCCTTTGACTTATCTCGCTTTATCTGCCTCACATTTTCCATAAACTGTTGTACAAGTACTTTGCATAGGTTGTATTTGACATTTTATTTCACCAATCTATATTCCATAATAACGACTCCAGCTGATACCAAGTTAGGTCGGCTGCTATAGTGGAGTTAGTAACCAAGAATCATAGAGACTAGTCTCACATCTTGCTGAAAGATGTCAGCTATGGTCATCGCCCTCTTGTCCCATCTAGTACGAGTTAGGGTTTCCACTTGCTTCACTGATCTCCTTCAACTTTGCTTTGAATAGTAATTAGATATGTTCAACTGAGTAGACTTATACTTCGCCATGAAAGTATTGGCACATTTCCCAATAACCTTAACTATGCAAATGATCTAGTCGATCATTAATCTGGCGATCACAAGATACAGTGTGTAGCTATGCGATCTCATATATACATTTCAAATCAGACATATTTTCTCTCCAAAAGCTCACAAAAGCTTATTCCTCATAAACAAGGGCTGGATGGTTTTCTGTGAATTTCTCCAAAGCTCCCCCTAAGGCCATGCTTGGCCATCTAGGTCGATGTAACAACATCAGGCGAGGGTTCAGTAGCAACTACTAAATCCCCCTGAACCTTAGGCTCACTCGGCTCCTTCGCTTTCCAAACCTTACCACTTTCTTTCACAAATTGATTGTCAAATTCTTCCATGTATTCTGACATACTTTTTCCAACATCACCAACATTTTTCTTTATAACAATAGGTGGTGGTCTTTTGTTATCTGTAATACCATTATACCAGCAAAACTTTGCTATATGTCCTTGATTGTTACAGTTGTAACAAGTAGGAGGTGATTTGTTCTGATTAACCTATAACCTGCAATTCCTTACAATGTGTCCAAAGTTGCTGCATTTGTAACATGTAATCTTAGTTGTTTCCTCTCTGATGTAGTCTTATTTAGTGTGAGATTGATCAGGTTTTCTACATTTTGTCTTCTTGTGTCCATATTCATAGCAATTGAAACAATAACCAGAAAAGGGTTTATAAGGAACTTTACCTCTACAATCTCTCTTCATGATACCAATTGTTAGCAATAATAGTCCACCAGAACAACTGAGAGTGGGGGGGTGAATCAGTTGTATGCCAAATCTTTAAACTTTAACCTTTAACAATCAAAAGATAAATGCAATTCTGAACACATTAACAACATCATAACACAACCATTTGTTGTCGAGAAAACCCTGTTAACGGAAAAACCCCGATGGGAATTTGTATCCACAAATAATGCACTGAAAGTATAGTATCCCTATTAGGAGATTTAGCCCTGTTAGGAGTTGATTATTACATATAGTACACAATCCTTGTTAAAGGACAGATCCTGTTAGAAGTCAAGAGAAACAACAGGCTCGCTGCCTAAAGAAGGTCAAATCCACCTCCAGGACTCACTGTCCGAGATACAGATATACAAAGATATAATATCCAGCGAACCAACTCATAGCAACAACTTTTCTTAGACAGTTCCAATGAAGTTCTTTAATCACAACCTCACATCCAGCAAAATTCGCAAATACAAGCTCGCAACTTCCACATTTTACTGTCCACACACCTAACCAAGAAAACAACTTTCCTTTATACAAGTTTACAATAAGCAATTAGGTCGGCCAATTAAGACTTCCCCAATGCACAAATAATTACATAACCCCTTGCTAAGATACACACGGTACCTATAACAAATAAACATCAATTACAATTTATCAAATATAATCCAAGATCTGTAATCCACGCTCGCTATCCATAGTACATGCCACATCTCTGAAGTCGGCCCCAAATAGGTCTTCTCCAGAACACACACCACAGCTGACGTCACCAAGAGTCTTGCAACCCAAGAATAATAACAAACATTCCAAAACATGTCTCCAAACATTCCCCAAGCTCGCATAATGTGAATCGTACTCATACTCAAGTTATCCATAGAACTCAGAGACTAGTTCTGTCACAATTCTCTGTCATTGTTCTGCAAACAGTCTTCACCAAAATCATTGTAACTCAAACAAACAGAAACATAAACTCAAGCGACCTTAGATATAAGATCACATCTCATACATGTAAACATCCCCATCTTCGCATACTCTGAAACATTCGTACAATGTTCGTACACTTATGTCCGTCATCCATGCACCAATGATAACCTGTTTGTTTGTCTTCATCAAAAACATATGTTGACATCAATGACAAAACATGAATGCCAACAACTCCAACTGCATTAGCAATATCTAGTCTAGTGTGAGTCAGATATTGTAAGCCTCCAATCATAGATCTGTACTTTGTCTAAAAAACACTCTGAGATTGATCAGTAATAGTAAGCTTGTAACCAGAAACCATAGGTTTTCCAACAGGTTTACACTCTTCCATTCCAAACTTTTTCAACATTTCCTTAAAACACTTGGTCTGAGAAATAAAAATATCATTCTTGTTCTGATTAATTTGCAGTCCAAGGAAAAATTTCATTTCACCAATCATCGACATCTCAAATTCATTTTCCATTTCCTTAGAGAACTTTTTACTTATTTCATCATTACCTCCAAAAAATGATATCATCTACAAAAACTTCAACTATTAGGATTCCATCTTCACTAGTTCTTAAGTACAAATTACTTTCTGCATTACCTTTTCTGAAACCAAGACGAAGTAAATACCTTCCCAATCTAGCATACCATGCTCTAGGTGCTTGTTTCAGTCCATACAAAGCCTTCTTCAATTTGCAAACCATGTCCTCATCATTTGTTAGAGGAAATTCATCAAACTGCTCAATATATACTTCCTCCTCTAGGTCTCCATTCAGAAATGCAGATTTCACATCCATCTGATATACTTTAAAGTTTTTGTGTGCAGCATAAGCAAGGAATAATCTTACTGCCTCAAGCCTAGCAACAGGAGCAAATGTTTCTTCAAAGTCTATGCCTTCTTGTTGCGAGTAGCCTTTACAAACCAGTCTTGCCTTATTCCTTACAACCATTCCTTCTTCATTCATTTTGTTTCTGAAAACCCATTTAGTCCCTATAACATTCTTATCTTTAGGTCTAGGAACCAATTCCCAAGTGTTATTTTTCTTTATCTGTTCCAATTCTTCCTGCATAACATTAGTCCAAGATTCATCTCTACATGCCTTATCAAAGCCTCTGGTCCTTTGAGAGAAAGCTTAACAACTTGAGGTGATCCTAAAGATGGCGTTCTATAGGAAGGATAGTCCAAAGTTTGATCCTGAAAACTTTGACAGTTGGAAGAACAAGATGAGAACTCATTTGTTGTGTTTGGGAATTGACTACTGGATGATTACAAAGAAAGATGAGCAGATCAAGACTGAAGATGAATTACATACAGCTACTGATGAAGAGAAGTTGTTTTCTTGTAACATAGTTGCAAGAGAAGCACTGATTAGTGCGCTCTCAGAAGGTGAATTTACAAAGGTTAAAGATTCGGACTTTGCACATAAAATTTGGTCAAGATTAGAAGCACTATATGAAGGAGATAAGTTTACTAAGCAGGCAAAGTTACAGAACTGGAAGATAGATGGAAATTTTGAAAATAAAAGATGATGAGAATGTTAGAGCATATGTACAGAGGGTTACTGAGGTTGTTATAGGCATTAGAAAATCAGGAGGCACCTACAGTGAAGTGATCGCAAAGATTCTTAGATCTTTGACACATGTTTACAAAACTAAAGTGCAGGCTATATAGGAGATCGTACCTTTGATGGTGAACTTCAACAAAGAGATGTTGATTGCGAAATTAACTACCTTTGAGGCCGCAGAGCTGAGATATTCATTACCTAAGGTTGAAACAGCCTTCAAGGCGACTGTGCATAATAATAAAAAGACTTTATCAGGTATTGTGAGCACCAGCAGAAGTGACTTGCGAGAAGAGCTTGTGAATATGCTGATGATTGGGAAAAGATACAGGAAGAAGAGAGGAAGTTAGATGAAGTTGTGGCCCTGATCGCTAGAAGAGAAAAGAGAGGTAAGGGTAAGTTTGAAGGAAAGTTACCTCTGAAATGTTTTTCATGCAATAAGATAGGTCATTTTGCATCTACATGTCCTACAAGGGTTCCTAAACATAAATCTAAGTTTCATAGACCTAATTACTCCAAGGATAAGGAATGTTACTATGCTAGTGAAGGTGTGTCTGATGATGATGCTGTGGATTATGATGAAATTGGATTTATTGCTATTAAAGATGATGAACCTATTCATGAAGAGAAAGCCTTAGTTTAAAATGTTGAAAAGAAATCTAAATGGATCATAGACAATGGTTGTTCACATCATATGACCGGTGATAGAAACAAGATTATTCAGCTAACTAAATATGATGGTGGTGTAGTCAAATTTGGTGACAATACTCCTAAGTTTATCATTGGAGTAGGATCGATTTCTCTTGATGGTAAAACTAATACTGATGATGTATTGCTTGTTGATGGACATAAGCATAATTTGTTGAGTGTTGGACAGCTTGTAGACAAGGGTTATCATTTGAAGTTCAATGATGGGAAATGTTCTATCAGAAGTAAGACAGGAGATTTGATCGCATCTGGTACTAAGTCAAGAGGTAATTTTTTGAGTTGAACACTACAGAAGTTTCTTGTTTTGTTGCGAAGGTTGATGACAGTTAGCTATGGCATAGAAGATTTTGTCATGTAAATTTTGATAACATTGTGAAAGCAAGTATGACAAATGTTGTTAGAGATCTACCAAAGATTGTGAAACCTGCTAACACTGTATAGAGAATGTGTGATGGGGAAACAAACTAGAAGCATTTTTAAAAGCAAATCTTACTCAGCGAAGGGGAAGTTGAATCTGGTGCATACAGATCTGTGTGGTCCTACAAGAACAAGATCATACTATGGTGAAAGGTATTTCAAACTTTTTGTTGATGACTTTTCTAGGATGATGTGGGTTACATATCTTAGAGAGAAATTTGAGGCTTTTGAGAAATTCAAGATATTCAAAGCAAAAGTTGAGAATGAATCAGGTTTGAAGATAAAATGTTTAAGATCAGACAGAGGTGGAGAGTTTACTTCAGATTTGTTCAATACCTACTACGAAGAGCATGAAATATACAGACAAACATCCGCTCCTAGGACACCACAACATAATGGGATTGCAGAGCGAAGAAACAGAACTCTATTAGATGCTGCCAGAACTATGTTGCTTGAAGGAAAAGGATCGCATGTTCATTGGAGAGAAGTTGTTGGTACTGTTGTTTACACTTTGAACATAATGCAGATCAGAGAAGGTACTAATAAGACTCCTTATGAACTATGGTTTAATCATGCTCTTACTGTGAAATATTTCAGAATATTTGGTAGTAAATGCTATAACAAAAGAGATGATAAGAAAGGAAAGTTTGATGCTATAAGTGATGAAGGGATCTTCCTTGGTTATTCCACTAAGAGCAAAGCTTATACATGTTTTAATCTGAGATTGAGGAAGATGATTGAAAGTGCTAATGTGAGGATTGATGAGAAGTTTCAGGTTCAAGAAAGAATATATGACTGTAGCCAGACTTTAGAGAACATGGAGGTTACTGCAAATCAAGAAGAACCTTTTGAGGTTTATCATGAGATCGAAGTATGTCTGAATGATTCAAATGATTCTACTGAAATTCCAAAAACACCAAGGTATGTTAGGAAGAACCATCCTGAAAATCAAATTATTGGCAATGCAAGCAAAGGCATGATGATAAGATCGAGATTAAAAAATGAAATTTGTTTTATTTCTCAAGTTGAACCAAAAACTACTGATGAGGCATGAGAGATGAATCTTGGACTAAAGCTATGTAGGAAGAATTGGAACAGATAAAGAAAAATAACACTTGGGAACTGGATCCTAGACCTAAAGATAAGAATGTTATAGGGACTAAATGGGTTTTCAGAAACAAAATGAATGAAGAAGGAATGGTTGTAAGGAATAAGGCAAGACTGGTTTGTAAAGGCTACTCGCAACAAGAAGGCATAGACTTTGAAGAAATATTTGCTCCTGTTGCTAGGTTTGAGGCAGTAAGATTATTTCTTGCTTATGTTGCACACAAAGTCTTTAAAGTATATCAGATGGATGTGAAATCTGCATTTCTGAATGGAGATCTAGAGGAGGAAGTATATATTGAGCAGCCTGATGTATTTCCTCTAACAGATGATGAGGACATGGTTTGCGAATTGAAGAAGGTTTTGTATGAACTGAAACAAGCACCTAGAGCATGGTATGCTAGATTGGACAGGTATTTACTTCGTCTTGGTTTCAGAAAAGGTAATGTAGACAATAATTTGTACTTAAGAACTAGTGAAGATGGAATCCTAATAGTTGAAGTTTTTGTAGATGATATCATTTTTTGAGGTAATGATGAAATGAGTAAAAAGTTGTCTAAGGAAATGGAAAATGAATTTGAGATGTCGATGATGGTGAAATGAAATTTTTCCTTGGACTGCAAAATAATCAGAACAAGAATGGTATTTTTATTTCTTAGACCAAGTATCTTAAGGAAATGTTGAAAATTTTTGGAATGGAAGAGTGTGAACCTGTTGGAACACCTATGGTTACTCGTTACAAGCTTACTACTACTGATGAATCTCAGAGTGTTTTTCAGACAAAGTACATATCTATGATTGGAGGCTTACAATATCTGACTCACACTAGACCAGATATTGCTAATGCAGTTGGAATTGTGGGAAGATATCAAGCAGATCCTAAAGGGACTCACCTTGCTGTTGTAAAGAGAATATTTAGATATCTTAAAGGAACACTAGAATATGGCTTATGTTATAAAAAATCTGATGATTTTGTTTTGCATGCTTATACTGATGTTGATTGGGCAGGGAATGTTGATGACAAAAAGAGTACAAGCGGTGCTAAATTTTTTCTTGGGAAAAGGTTGGTTTCTTGGTTAAGTAAAAAGCAGGATTATATAGCTCAGTCTACTGTTGAATCAGAGTATGATGTTGCTGCTATAAATTGCACATAGATTGCTTGGATGAAGCAAATGTTGAAGGACATTGGGATTACTTTTGATGAGCCAGTGGTTATTCATTGTGATAACACTAGCACAATGAATATGTCAAAGAATCCAATTATGCATTCAAAGACTAAACATATTTCAATTAAGTATCATTTCTTGAGAGACAAAGTTGCGGAGGAGATTAGATTGGAGTATATCATCACAAAGGAACAAATAGCAGATATATTTACAAAACCTTTGCCAAAGGATGTCTTTGAGTATCTCAAATGTATGCTTGGGATGAGAGCCCCTCCTTGCAAGAACTAATTGATGCAGGAATGCATCAGTCCAGAGGATTTCAGAGCTTTATCATTTCTTGGACTTGATGTATGGATCCCCTCATAAGGGGGAGTGATCGCAAGAACACAATAGAACACATTTGGGTGATTGAGCACCTGGTTGTTGCAGGCATGAAGATTTGAAAAAGCTACACAGAGATAGAGTTATGGCACCCTTTGCCATTGATGTCAAAGGGGGAGAGATTCAGTGAAGAGAGTTTGTGGAAAATCCCTACTGTTTTGGGAAGAGCTGTGAAGAGGATATTGAGAAGATTGTATTGAGAGTGGTACTTTTGGATTGATGGATTTTCTCATGTGTTGCCATCAATGCCAAAGGGGTAGATTGTTGGAATTGGCTTCTATTGGAATTGTTGGCATTCATGTTTTGTCATTGATGTCAACATATGTTTCAGATAAAGACAGACAAACTAGTTATCATTGGTGCATGGATGACTGACATAAGTGTACAGACACTGTACGAATATTTCAAAGTATGTGAAGATGGGGATGTGTACAAGGATGAGTTGTGATCTTATATCTAAGGTTGCTTGAGTTTATGTTTATGTTTGTTTGAGTTACAACAATTTTGGTGAGACTGTTTGCAGAAGAGTGGCAAAGAATTGTGACAGAGCTAGTCTCTGAGTTCTATGGATAACTTGAGTGCGAGCACGATTCACGTTATGCGAGCTTGGGGAATGTCTGGAGACATGTTTTGGAATGTTTGTTATGATTCTTGGGTTGCAAGACTCTTGGTGACGTCAGTTGTGGCATGTGTTCTGGAGAAGACCTATTTGGGTCCGACTTCAGAAATGTGGCGTGTATTATGGATAGCAAGCGTGGATTGCGGATCTTGGATTATATTTGATAAATTGTAATTGATGTTTAGTTTTTTATGTTATAGGTACCATGTGTATATTAGTAAGGGGTTATGTAATTATTCATGCATTAGGGAAGTCTTAATTGACCGACATAATTGCTTATTGTAAACTTGTATAAAGGAAAGTTGTTTTCTTGTTAGGTGTGTGGACAGTAAAATGTGGAAGCTGCGAGCATGTATTTGCGAAGTCTGTTGGATGTAGAGCAGAGGTTGTGATTAAAGAACTTCATTGGAACTGTTTAAGCAAAGTTGTTGCTATCAGTCAGTTCACTGGATATTATATCTTTGTATATCTGTATCTCGGACAATGAGTCCTGAAGGTGGATTTAACCTTCTTTAGACAGTGAGCCTAGGCAGTGAGCCTATTGTTTCTCTTGACTCCTAGCAGGGTCTGTCCTTTAACAAGGACTGTGTATTGTATGTAATAATCAGCTCCTAACAGAGCTAAATCTCCTAACAGGGATATTAGACTTTCAGTGCATTATTTGTGGGTACTAATTCCCACCAGGGTTTTTCCCTTAACAGGGATTCCTCGACAACAAATGGTTGTGTTATAGTGTTGTTGCTAATGTGTTCAGAATTGCATTTATCTTTTGATTGTTGAAGGTTAAAGTTTAAGTATATGGCATACAATTGATTCATCCCCCCTCTCAGTTGTTCTGGTCGACTATTATTGCTAACAATTGGTATCAGAGCTTTATCATTTCCTGGACTTGATGGATGGATCCACTACTCAGGGGGAGTGATCGCAGGAACACAATAGAACACATATGGGTGATTGAGCACCTGGTTGTTGCAGGCATGAAGATTTGAAAAAGCTACACAAAGATAGAGTTATGGCACCCTTTTCCATTGATGTCAAAGGGGGAGAGATTTAGTGAAGAGTCTGTGGAAAATCCCTACTGTTTTGGGGAGAGTTGTGAAGAGGATATTGAGAAGATTGTATTGAGAGTGGTACTTTTGGATTGATGGATTTTCTCATGTGTTGTCATCAATGCCAAAGGGGAGATTGTTGGAATTGGCTTCTTAGAGTTTAAAGCTTAGTTAGAGTTTTTGTCAGCAAACACACTATATGAAGATCTAAGTCATGCAAGCTAAGAGGCAGACATTTTGAGATATAGTAGACCTTGTGGGTCAACGTCCCACAATCTCCCCCTTCATTGAACAAGGATATATACTTTAAAGCTAAAGAAAGGTCGAATCCCTCGAAGATCATTCCACATACCAAATAATGCCTCAGACATCCCACTCACTTGGTATTAATGCCATCTGTCCTTCGGCACCAATTCGACATCACCTCCATCATTAGAAGATAGGATGTAAAACATGCCACCCTACGTGAGTGAAAATGAGCCTTCCTCAACTAAGGCCATTATAAATTTGAAATTTGAAATGTAGTTCTAACCGTTCGGCATTGATTATGATATCTTCTATTATATTGTGTGAGCAAGCTCCTTTCCATCCTCATCCTTCTTTCAGTCTAACCAATCACCCTTCACTGACCTGTAATCTTCCATGATCTCTTCCTTACCTATGTCTACCAATCTAATTCCAACTCTCGACATTACATCAGCTTCCAAATTCCCCTCCCTCTTCACATGGGTTATTTGATAATTCCCAAATTCATCTAACAGACCTCTAATTAGCTTCACATGCCTATTAAGATACCATGCATGAGACGATCCATTGAACAAAGCTAAAACCATCACCATAGAATCACCCTCCGAGTGTAGATTCTTGATGTCGAATTCTTTCGCCTTCTAAACTGCTAATAGAGCAACTTGGAACTCAGCATCATTATTTGTCCCCTCTACCAACCTCTTAGCCCCTATAGCCAAAATATTTCCTTCCCAATCTCTGATAATGAAGCCTACTCCACTAGGACCTGGATTGCCCTTCGAGGCCCCATCAAAATTAATCTTCGTCCATCCCTGCTCCAGTCATGTCCATCTCACGGAAATAACCTTATCATTGGAGAGATTATCCCCTCTAGGCCCTTGAATAGGCAATACTAATATAATTGTTATAGTGTATTATAATAAAGTTAATATAAGATAATATAATAATAAGAAAATATTAATTAGAATATAATAATATCATAATCATAATATAATAAAATAACATAAGATAATATAATATAAAAAATGCAATATTAATATAGAATTTAATATAATATAATATCAAAATTTTAAATAATATAATATCATTATCATATCATAGTACTCTTATATAATATATAAGATAATATATAATTAATGATATAATAATATTATAATCATAAAATTAACTAATACTCTTAGGTAACAAGTTCGTACCCACAGGCCCCGTACCAGGTTCGGGTACGTCTACGGGTACCTATTGGATTCACACGGGGTACCTATTGGGTACGTATATGCTTATTTGAATATTTTTCCATTGTCAATTGGCATTTATTATTTATCTTTGGCATTTGGCATTGATCAATGATCAAGTATCATATTATGAAATGATTTAGTTTTAGAATTTTGTATATTTCTTTATTTTTTTGTATATATAATGCATACACACACACGTACCCATACATACCCAAACCCCTAAAAAAAATTCACGTACCCACATACCGGGTTCTTGTACCCACACTTGTCCCCAAACCCGAACTGGTAACTTAGCTAATACTAAAATATAATAATAAATTTAATATAAGATGTGGGTTCACCACTTAGTGTGTTGGTTAAGTGGTGGTATTGTTGTTTTCCCCACCCAAGTTCAAACCCCCACTGGGCATTGTGATCGTAGCACCAAGTCAAAAGAGTAACCGTACCGGTCACATTATTTGTTTAGGTGCAAGTGCTAGTAATAATAATATATAAAATATTGTATTGTAATAATTGGTATTATTTCAGTACTATTATACTATCTTAAATTATTATTATAATTTATTTTTATTATATTATCATTAATACAATGTAAATATTAAATAAAAAATCACAAATATATGATTCAATTACAATATTAGGTGAGCAGATAAGAATAGTTGGGTGAAATTTCATTAAGACATTTTTATTATAAATTTAAACTAAAAATTTTTAAAGTTTATAGTACAATAATCATATTATATTTACTAGCTTTGTGATTTTTTTATAAGTTTTTGTTAAAAAACTGTATAAATTTGAAAAGTTTAAATTTCAGACATGTGATAAAACAAAATTATTTTAAATAAATAATTTTCAATAGATGAGAATTGTTTTAAATGAATTGTATCTTTCTTGACATAATAGAAAATTAAAGGAGAAAGAAAAAGTGAAAGTTTTAAAAAATCTTTATTAAAAAACATAGAACTTAATACACTATAAAACATTATAGTATTATACTACTGCAAATACAGTTTTTAAAGGGGTGCAGGGTGGAGGTATGGGAGGTGCTAAATGACTCAAGGAAATCTAGGAAAGTGATTAAGGATATTAAGTGTACATCTTCTGCCTTTGTACCAAGAAGGCCTAATCCTAATACATTTAATGGTTTTTAGACTCATTGCTCTATGTAACACTAATCAAAAAATTTATCTGTAGTAGTGGCAAATCTATTGAAGGTCTCCCCTCCTAATTTGATTTCTAACAAAAAAAAAGCACTTTTATTTGTGGCAGAGATATCTTAAATGACATAGTACTGGCCCATGAAACTATGCATACTCTTCATCTGCAAAAGAAAAGAGGAATAGCAATCAAATTAGACATTGCAAAAGCATATGATTAAGTCAACTATGATTTCCTGACCAAAGTTTTTAAAGCTTTTGGATTCTCTTTCAAATAAATAGAATGGGTGATGGAGTTGCTGACTAACTCTTTAGAATTCAGGTGGGCTAAGGCAAGGAGATCCACTGGCTCCATATCTATTTATATTAATGGCAGAGACCTTTTGAAGGAATATCAATATATTAAGAGGTTATGGAAGTTTGAAAGGCACAAATAGTGCTGAATATATGGAGGCTATCACTAGTTTGCAATTTGTGAATGGCACCCTCCTTTTTAGTGCGACAGAGATAAAAGAGGTAAAAAGTTATAAGAAGATTGTGGATGAGTGTAAGCATGTTTCAGGTAAGGCAATAAATGCAGAGAAGTCAAGTCTTTTTTTGTCAATCCTCATATGCAACCAAGAATATGTAATATCTTAGGCTTCTAAACTGAATCTTTATGCAGTATATATCCCGGTATTCTTCTATTCACTGGGATAGAAAAATCTCTTTTGTGGAAAGATCTCTTAATCGAAATGGATTCTAAGTTGGCAGCACAAAAAGTGAAATGTTTGGGCTTGGCAGAAAGAATAACCCTCATAAAACTGGTGCTCTACGTGATTCCATTTTATATGTGTCCAGTTATGGTTGTAGCAAAAGATGCCTTAGAAAAGATGAATAAATTTTTATGGCGGGGCATTCAAGATATTAATAAATTCCCATTAATGGAGTGGGAAAAAGTATCCTATCTCAAGAACCAGGCAGAGTAGATATTGAAACAATGAATCTGCGCGATAAAGCATTGTCAGTAAAGGTAACATGGCATTTCTTGAAAACCAAGACTTAAAATAATGCAGGGTAATGAAGAGATGCAAGATATTTGTTTGGACTTGTAAGTGTTCTGGTCAGCCTTTTGAATCTTTATAATTTCAACAAAGGATCTCATTAGAAATCATTGACATGAAACACAGAACATAGAGGTAAAGCTCTTTTTTGAGTGGATTCATGACTAGACTGCCCTCTGCTAGGCACGTATGTGAAATTAAGGGAGCTATGATAAGTCTTATTAGCCACTAGAAGTTTTCAATGAAAGATTATTGGATAGAATGGGAAGAAAGAAGAAAATGTGATAATATGGTGGATTGATTTTAAAATTTTGGCAGCTATGGAGAACCAAAAGAACAGTTATTTAGTTGCTTGCAGCAATTAAGGAGCCCAGTCCTATTAGGAGAAAAAAAGATGAGAAAGGAACGTAGCTGAGGACCTAAAACAATGCAAAATATGAAAGATCTAGTGATGAAAACTTAAAAAATCAGAATAGAAGATTAAACGCAAAACAAAACAATGAAAAAATGAAAATGAAACATGAGCGGGAGGAAAGATATGGGATCAACGAGATAAGGAGGGATAAGACAAGAAGGGTACAAAATAAAAGATACAAATCTTTAAATAAAAATAACTAAAAGAGCAAACCAAATGGAGGAAGAGCATCCTAAGTGCAGAGGGGAAGAAAAGGAGAAGACAAGACCCCAAATAACAACAGGAGAGGACCAATATGCAGAGTAAGTTTAGGGATTGGGGAGAGGGAGAGAGAGAGAGAGAGAGAGAGAGAATGATAAAGGAATAGTGCGAGGCGGGAAGACAAGCATGCTCAAGAGACCAAGGAAGGAGGAAGTAAGAGAGGAGATTGGTCAAACCCACTGAGGTTTAGTTTTGAGGGAATTCAACGAGAAATGCCAAGTGAAGCTCACGCTCTATCCCTCATCAAGATTAATGTTGGAAGGGTGGCTCCCGATCTGAATGGCTTCTTTAAGCTTCATCTTGAATAAACTATCTTCGACAACAAGGAATTGTGTGGACTGGAGACAAATGAAAATTCTTGTGTTGGAAGAATGATCAACAAGGGTGAATTTTAAGATTCATTCATGTCTTTTGCAAACACTATGTTCCTTGATCCTGGTGCTGATGGAATGACCAATTTCTACAATTTTTAAAGTATCCTGATTTCAATCAGCCTTATAGACCCCGAAGTTCAAAAGAATGTCTCTAGGCTCTTTGGTTGACAAGATGAGGTTTGTGAGAAAGAAACTTGAGGACATTTTTACACAAGATTTTGGAGATCTTGTTGAAGATGCCTTTAACATAAGGGAGGGTCACAACATATGCAATAGAGTCGCCGACCTTGTTTTGGGGATATTATGAGCTTTGGCTTTCCTAAACATTCTAGTAATGTGTTTGTTGCATTACTCATTCAATTTGAAAACCTTTATTAGGTGGGATAGCTCTTGGTCAATTTGCTCTTATGTTAGTGGCTAGAGTCTTTAGGACATCCACTTTTATGTAGGATAGTGGTGAGAGGACAAATGGAAGTAGAGGTCAACATGGGTGGATTTTCTGAAGGTGTGATAGCTAAAGAGCCATCTACTCTTTTAAAAGAAGAATATCCAAGAAGGGAAGTTGGTTCTTGGTTTCAAGTTCTTCAATGAGATTGATGTTATTAGCAATACTACTTAAGGGTGAATGGAATTACACTAATTGTTACAGTCCATGAGGTTAACAATTTGTGGGTATCATCAACAACTCACTTCCACAATTTAGGTTTGAAGGGGAAGGATTGAGGGCTATATCTTCAAAATACCCCACAAAATGGTTATCTATGACAAGGGATAATAGGGATTCCATGGCCACCCTATTGAACTATTTGTAGACCACTCCCTTGAAAGTAAAAAACAAGGATCTAAGGTACAGTTCAACCAAATAAGCTGTTTCATCATTGATCATATGTCTAACCAACTCAATGAAATCATTAAGGGGGGGTCTTGGTAAACAACAATATAATTTCAAAGTTAACCAAAATGTCGACATTATCTAATTTTTTGTCCCTGATGAGATTGACAAAATGAGAAGATTCCTTGATGATGTTTGATCTTTCCACATGAGATATGATTTTAGCTAGGAAAGTTACAATCTTGTGAGTAGGTAAATTGTGGTGTCCACAAAAGGTCTTAGAGGAATGTCAACCTTGTGAATTTTCAATAGATTGTAAATTTTGGTGATGATGTCTTAGTGGGCACGAGTCGCTTTCTTGGTGTTATCATTATAAGATGAAAGGGTAATGGCATATTTTACTCTTTTTGTGACCTTGGAAATGCAGTATTGGGGCACAACTCTATAGCTTCCACTATTGTTAAGATGATTGAGCATTTTGGCAACATAATCTTGCATGTTCAAGAGGACGATGGTGTTCCCTTTGTCGGATTTGAAAATTACAATATCATTGTTTGTCATTAGTTTCTTGAACTTGACTAATTTATCTTTAGGGATGTCTGGGTTTCCACGAGTCTATGAATGAAAACACAATTTTCCTAATATCATCATCCAAGACTTTGAGAACATTCCACCTTAAGCTACTTTTAATTTTGAAATTTAGATATATGGGTTTTTATTTTATTTTATTAGCCATCCATTTGAACTCGCAAAATCCATATAAAAACAAAAATTCTATCCTTGAGACTCATCCCCATGTTTCCCCTCCTTCAAACTTAGAGAAACACTAATAATTATGGGTGATCATCTTTGTAGGTTGCTTGAAGAAGCTAAAACAACAAGGAAAAACCATGGTGTCCCCATGATTTAAGGACAAAGTTACCTGCTTTGATTTTGCTTATGACATGCTACTTTTTTCCATTCATTCTAAGAGATCAAAAAAATACAACAGCTTCTTGGCTTCGATCAAGTAGCCTCAGGACAACAAATCAATAAGGACAAATCCAATGTCATCTTCATCAGCATTATAGCTGTCAAAAAGCATAAAAACCTCAACATCTTGATATAAATTTTATGACTACTTAAACTACACAAAGCTTGCTCTGTCACATCAAAAATAGACAGAAAACATTCACACTAGAGATGACAGTTCTAACCATGAATTAGAATACCAGCAAGCCATTCATGAGAATTATTCTTTCACAAGAAAGCGGCTAAAATATATCTTACAATCACTCCATCTGACAGTGACCTCTCTACATATGAAACAGGTTTCTTACTTCACAACTTATTTGAATGCCATCAAAACAACCAAAACATTACTGCAGAATACAATTAGTAGTTTTGCTATTTGCAGACAACATTGTGTAGATTTAATTGACCTTGTGTCCTTGAAAATAAATATCTATAAGCTATCTTACCAGTGAATGTGTAGAAAAAAATTGAATGAGGTCTGAAAAAAACTCGAAATGAACATATACTTGCACTAACTAGGTTTCCTATTACTCTGCTGGGGAATATCTAGTTTTTCCCAGGTGATATTTTATTTCTGAAATTATGATAACTAACTGGTAATAAATGGAATAATGCTTCAACAAAATGCTAGCTTAATACATCCAGGGTTAATAAAGTGACAACACTATACAACCAATGAAAATTAAACCAAGATAAAAAAATGGCAGATACACTTACCTTATACTCATCTCCCAGAGCTGCAATACTAAAGAGGATCCTAAAAATCTTTTCCTTCAATAGCGGTGCAGATGGCTTCAAAATTGCAACCAATGGCTGAATCCCATCTAATGTTACAAGCAAGCGTTTGTATTTCAGATTAACATCTAGCAGTTGCTTCACTGTATTGACAGACTCCTCCATGTCAGTGGACGTCCCTTGGGACCTGATCTGTTGAATGGCATGCAACATTGTTTTATGACGTTTCAAATCAAAAAACTCCTCCATGTTCTGTTTCAGCTTTAAGTTCGGAACAAGTTCACAATTTTCCAGTTCCTTTCCTGTGTTTGGGCAAGTTTTGCTGCCTCCTTCAAACCACTTGAGAATGGCAGATCTCTCATAAGTGTAACCAGCTTCTGCTAGCATTACTGGATCTTCCATTATTTGTCTTGTAATAGGACAGAAAAAGGAACTTGGAATTGCTAAATCACTGGCTGAAAAAGGAGAATCCTCTGGTACCAATAGGTTGACATCTGGAAGAACTGCAGGATTCAGTAATGTGTGGAGGCTCTGAAGTAGGAATAGCTCTTTTTCTCTTCTCTCAATTCTTGCTGTCTCTAGATCTCCCTTAAGCTCCTGTATCAATTCACTAGCCTCATAAAATTTCATATTTAGATTGGTTGATATGGCACGCAGCAAATCTGTTGCTAAACTATCATCTGCTTGACCATTTATTAAAGCCTGAGATAATTGTTGAGCTATTTTCTCATGCTCTGGCTCCACATAGAACAAAGCTTCATTCAACTTATTTTGCATCTCCTTAATTTGAGCTTCTGTTGTTGAAGAAAGCATAGTGCTCCTCTGCAGCATCAAATTCAAACAGTTTACCAGTTCTCCAAATTGTATGGTAATTTGGTCAACCAATGCATTGGATTGGTAGAGGAGAAGAATACGACTGCTATTCTTACAGCGCTTTGTAAAAGAATATATTGCTTCCAGTGCATCAGCTAGACTTTGGAGTGATGCCTGAGTCTCCAAAGATGTGGCATTACTGAAACATTTCTCCCTTGATAGGTCTTCCAGCAGTTGCCGCAAGTCCAATAGATAATATGCCATCATTAGAAAATTGGCCTTACATACAACAATATGACTGACAAGTCCCTTTGTTTCATCTATAGATCTAAAAATCCTATTCATCACGTCTGCAGTTTCCAACTCCACAGGCATTTTGCAGAATTCTATAAGTAACCAAACTTTGACGACTGGACAGCCCAGTGCATCATATCAAAGTAATATCAGAGAGCAGGACAACAATTGCCTCAGTTGAGACAACCATGTTATTCTTAAAAGCCCTTAGCTGTCTTGAACTTATTCCCAGATATTCAACATGTTTCTTTTTAAGTCGAATGTATATACAACTTTACCAGGATAACTGAATCATCATCAGTAAAGTTTTTCTACAGTTACCCAGGACTGCATGACCCTAATACTGCCTCGCATCAAATTCTTGGTGTCTTAAAGTAACAATAATTTAGATCTTCTGGATCCTTGGACAAGCTTTCTCAGAGCCTCTTAACAGCTGAATCTCACACACTTCAGCACATCTTCTCACAATCTTGCCACTGACGAGATTGAATTGATGTTAAGAAGAACATGCAAAAAAAATCAAGATATTAGCAGGCTTCTACAGTATAAACCCCATAAGGGAAAAAATTCCCCCAAAAAAATGACATTAGAATATCTGTATGCGGAGGAATACTTGCATTCCATCCTCCTCAAGATATCTCCTTTGATCTTGCATTCCAAAATCTTGTGCCAAATTCTAAATATCTCCATTCACTCCTAATACAGAAACAAGTTTTGAACTCTGTCTATCCAAATATAACACAAACACTACTACAAATTTATTTTTCAACATATATTTATACCAAACAAAAATATCATCATTTTGTAGTCAAAACAACATGGAACGTATATTTATTCAGTGTTTTTTATAACTGTCCAACCTCTGTAACGTTCCAGGAGATCACAAAAATTGATAATATTAAAATAGGTTTTGAAACTCCTTAGGGTCCAAACGGATATGAGACATAGGAAGTGAACACCAACAGGAGCATTATTTATTAAAATGTAATGGGTATTTTAGTTATACAACCAGTCAAAGTTTGGGTGGACACCTCCAACGATCGACAGCATCTTTCCCTCCAGCAGTTACAGCCATGTTTAGTACTCAAATGTTCAATCAACAAGGCCTGTGTTTTATTTGACTCTGTGTGTGTGTGTTACATGAACTGAAATAAACCTCCATTGTGAAAAAAAACTCATAATTTTACCAGTAATTTGAACTAAGTACCGTAATCAGTACTGCACATAATAAGCTACAATTCAAGAAACCCAAAGCAAAGAGCTTTTTCGCTAAACATAAACATGGCTTCCTACCCATAAATTCCAAATTGTTCATTTCTATTTAAATTATTACAATTGAAAAACAAATCATTTAAAACAAATTCGAAACAAGCATTTCAAAAAAAGAGTTAAAGCATTTATAAGATGAATTAAAAGTAGTGATAAAAACAACAAACCTGATCTTTTTCTCCTATCTTTTGATGGCAATGGCGAAGGCAAATGAACCCAATCCTCCTGTGATTCATTCCCTGCGTAGCAGAAATACATAGGGTTGTAATTATCTTATTATTGTTCTAGTGGGTGACAAAGACGGATTTGCCCAGTCAAAGAAAAGAAGAATTAGCAATCAGCCAACATTTTGTAGTCGTCGGTCAAGCAGGGGAATTCTAATACGAAAAATACAGAGTCAATCCATCGTCTTGTACGCGTTTGTAAGAACGAAAGCAATTAATTGGGTTTGCGTGGAAGTGAGTGGCATCCAAATTAACAACAATTATTGATTAACTAAAGTAGGCTCATTTATTGTTTTTTTTTGGGGAGAGAAGTACACTAATTGATTTTTTGTAATTGAAAGTTAATTAATCTTTATCCATTTTTATTTAGTAATTTTTCAATTTAGGAAGAGGATTCAATAGTCTAGGAGTCGAATTTCATATACATCAATTTATTAAGCAGTACGACCAAATTATTTTGAAAATTTATTATAATTAATTATTTATTTATTTTTATTTTGGGTCAAGGTCACTTATAAAAAGTATAGAATGACTTGCTTTATGGATTATCTTATTAAGTGATGATTTTGAATAGTTTGTTGAAATCTATAGAGGGCTCAAAAATAGTTAAGCATTGAACCTTCCAAAACATAACAATTAGAATTGATATTCTTATGTGCCTAGCCACCTCACCCATATTGTTCTTCTATGTATCGACATGTATAGCAACATCTCTCATTACTGTTATGTTTAAGATTAAAAGCTCTTGGGTTTGAAATACAATTATTAAGTTTGGTCTCCCCAGCACTAATGTTGGAATCAACTTAAATTGTCATTTCACCCTAAATCTAATAATTTGTGCTCCTTTATTGATCTTAAATATCATTTTTTAAGCAAAGAGGCACAAGGATTTGGCACATAAACAAGAGTCACTAAGGTTACAAGGATGTCCTCGCCCAAACACAATAGTTGTCATTGCAAGTAACCATGGTTGTCTGCATCACAAAATGATTATAATTGTTTCAACCTCTTTTTGCCTTATTGTATTATGTACTAGTTTTTCACGTTAAGACTGGCAAATTAGTGGAAGGCATCCTTCACCTCTCAGTAGTTGCCCTTTCAAAAAGATGTTCGATCTCTACGTCTTTCATTGCAACTTTGAAATCTACTTTTATCCAATATTTTATATGTCAAACCTTCTTTAATGTGCAAGAATTTGTTATCACTTCAACATGATGTTAGTTTTTAGAGCTCCTTATCTGGTTTTGCAACACAAGTAGTGTTTACTATGAAAAAACTATATGCGATTGCATTATAATATTTGAATGTAGTCATTAATAGAGTTTGAACAAGTTAGTTTGACTCCCCTTGGTGCACTTATATTGCATCTTTTGAATTTCCTTTTTCCCTTCCTACTTTCCACCATGATGTTGTCAAATTGAGCTATAAAATAAATCCTTAATCAAGTAACAAATTAATTATTATACAAATATAGACAAGCTTTCATGTAAGCATACAAATACAAAATCACATACATGATAAATGAATATTTGTGATTGAACCAAAAAAAAATGTTTATCATTCCTACAAACCCATACCAACAATGTTGTAGAAAGATAGGCACATGTATGCAATATTTCATAAATGTACTAGAACATGTATACATTATTTTATAGATATACTAGCACATGTATGCATCATTTTTAGATATATAATGGTGTTGTAAATAAGAAGATCTAAATTTAAACCAAAAAATAAAATATAAACACAATGCTTAGTATTTCAAAACTAGTTACAACCTCATGATAAAGCAAACAATAAAATTATGTGCTAGTTTTTCACGCCAGGATTGGCAAATTAGTGGAACTCATCCTTCACCTCTCAGTAGTTGCCCTTTCAAAAAGATGTTCGACCTCTACATCTTTCATTGCAACTTTGAAATTTACTTTTATCCAATATTTTCTATGGCAAACCTTCTTTGATGTGGAAGAATTCGTTATCACTTCAACATGATGTTAGTTCTTAGAACTCCTTATCTAGTTTTGCAACACAAGTAGTGTTTACTATGAAGAAACTATATGTGATTGCATTATAATATTTGAATGTAGCCATTAATAGAGTTTGAACAAGTTAGTTTGACTCCCCTTGGCACACTAATATTGCATCTTTTGAATGTCCTTTTCCCCTTCCTACTTTCCACCATGATGTTGTCAAATTGAGCTATAAAACAAATCCTTAATCAAGTAACAAATTAATTATTATACAAATATAGACAAGCTTTCATGCAAGCATACATATACAAAATCACATACATGATAAATGAATATTTGTGATTGAACCAAAAAAATTTGTTTATCATTCCTACAAACCCATACCAACAATGTTGTAGAAAGATAGATAGGCACATGTATGCAATATTTCATAAATGTACTAGAACATGTATACAATATTTTATAGATATAGTAGCACATGTGTGCATCATTTTTAGATATATAATGGTGTTGTAAATAAGAAGATTTAAATTTAAACTGAAAAATAAAATATAAACACAATGCTTAGTATCATACAACTAGTTGCAACCTCATGATTAAGCAAATAATAAAATTTGAAGAACTCGGAAAAAAAGATGAAGTTATCAAATTCGAATCTCGTAGTGAAATAGATTTGCTCCAAAGGATATGGAATGTGGTTTCTCAAAATCTTTACAAAATCTATTTATTGAAGAGGGTTGATTAATATGCCTAGGATAATGTGTCAATTTATAGATTTTTGGTAGGGAGGATGGCTAGTAAGAAATTGAGGATGTGATGTATGGTGGAAATTCAATTAGTGCACTTTCTTGTGATCAATGAGAAAATGAAGGGTTCGGATTTAATTATTTAAGATGAATAGCTAAGTTTGCATTTACTAAAAATAGTAATTTGTTATAACCATAAAAATTATATAAATTTTGGGATGGAAATGTATTTATTTTAGGATGATAGAGGGAATAAAAGTAAATTAAATAATAAAAATTTAATCAATTTAATAATCTATGTGATGTGGAAATTGAGATAATTAAATACTATTATTAAATTAGATACAATATAGAAATTGAGGTAATTAAATAATAATATGATTTTATTAGATGTATTGGGTTTGTCTAATAAATAATTTATTAATTAGTTGGTGGTGAACTAGACCAATTAAATTATAAAATTATTTAATTAATCATAATAAATTTGATTACTTAAATAACATAATTATTTAATTAAATGTTGACAAGAAAGCATTGATACATTGTTGAGATGATTTTATGTGCTTATATTTGCCCCTCATTAATACAACATTGTGACTAGCTTAATGTTTCAAAGAAGATAAGTATAAATATTTGGTGAGATGGAACTAGTACTAGGATACCCCAATCATTCAAAAAAATAACATTAGGAAATGAGTTGAGGATGCCCCCTTGAGAGAGAAGAAAAAGTTAAAAAGACCTAAGTGGTCTTTCAACTAGAGAACCAAGTCTAAATGGATGAAATATGGATGGGGTTTGAAGAGATGGGAAGAAGGTGGATGGTTAAATATATGAATATTGGAACATGAGGAAAGAAAGAGATGGTGTTAGTAAGGAATAAGATGAGGATGAAGATAATTCATATGATAGAATGGTTGATGAGGATGATGGAATGGTTGATGAGGATGATGGATTTAATGAAGAATTAATGTGGAGAAAATTGGATGCATGTATATGTTCAACCTATAGTGAGCGAACAATATTTATTATGGTTCTTAACATTATCCACCATAGTATAAGGATCAAGGTGGTGACGTGACAAGTGCATAGGGAACTAGTATCTAAGTAGGCATATGACCTAATGTACCATGATATGGAATATCATGATGGTGTTGATCATGAGGTGCTCTAAGGATTGATCCATAGATGTAAGCAACAAAATAAATATAATGTCCCTGTTATTAAATAAATAAAATAAACTTGTATTTGGGTTCTGGTCGATTTAGCTTATCCTGGACCCATCTTTTATTTTAGCGTAGGTGTTAGTGTGTCGTGTTGGCTTTATTTCTACACCTCGAGAGTTTATCCAATGGGTATTTATGACCGGCATGTAGGATATATTTCTCATGTTGAGTTTTGATATTTATTATTATTGTGAATTCCAGTTGGAGTTCTGGTGTGCGCCACTTCGGAAGTGAAAGACCTTCCATATTTGGCATGTTGTAGTTTCGGTGGGATTCAACCCTCGCCCTACTCTGCTTTGTTCTTCTTGTATTGAATCTCACAAATCTAAAGTACTTCATTATTCATAATATAATCTCCTAGCAATTGGTCCATATTCGGTACTTCATTGTGTGTGCACCTGTTAACATCTAGTGAATTGCTAAGTAATTGCATTGTAGTGAAGAAGGCACATTTCATACCCTGCAAGCATTCCCTCCAGACATCCCAGAACGTACGACTGGCACTCCCCCGTATGGCCAGCCCACTTCCAACATATGACCAACACTCCACCGTACCACCAACCCACTCCCAGTATACGGCCAACACTCCACCATATGGCCAGCCACTACCATCGTACGGTCAAGTACACTATCGTACAGCCAGCCCTCTCCACACATACGGCCTCCACCGTATGGCCAACTCCACCACCACGTATGGCGTGTTCTTCTCACCATACAACATGTCTTCCATCCACCGTACGGTCTGCCTACCTCCACCATACGGCCTGTCTGTCTCCACTGTACGGCCTATCTATGCAGTCCATCTGCTTTGTATGTCCTGCACCTCCATTACGCCAGAAAGCTGAGGTTCGGTCAGCCAGTCCGCCAGGGGTCAAGAACATTACAAGAAACACACACAAATAAAGAAGAAATCATGCACAAACAATATTTTGGCTCTAATCAAGTTGAAAGCTAATGATTAATTGAATTTATGATGATGATAATATTGTTGATGTGAGAATGATATATCTTGAGAAAATGTAAGGATAGAGATTAATGTATCATGACGATAATAATTTGCTGATCTAAAAAAATTTGGATTCTAGCAAGATCAAGGGTGAAGATCTTATTGATGTTATTATATATGTGTCAAAATGCTTGTCTTTATTTGGCAATATTTGACATGGTTTGGTGTGTTTTATTAGATAACAAGTATATATGGTTTTATGGAATAGATAGATGGATTGGATTTGGATACTAGGTAGGTTATCATACAATATTGAAGGGTGTGGTATTTATAATTGTAGTAAAATTGTTCCCTTGTACAATTTCATGTTCATTTAGGGATCACTTTAGTGCTCCTCTTCCATGCCCCTAAATCTGACTAATCTTGCTCCATCCAATGCCTGGTTTTCAAAATTTAGCACCAATCTTTCTTCATGACCTATTTCCAACCCACTATAACTAGACTAAAGTTCCTAGCACCCTAGTCCTAGTGGATTATAGTGCTAAGGGCCATGGTCTAGCCAAAATGGGCCCAAATTTTAATCCTTTAATTAGACAGTCAAAATTTGATGAGTGGGAAAATTCATCTATGTTTGACTTTTTCAAAATTATCAACATGTTTCATTGGGTTTACCATAAATGGAGGCCTCGCCCCCTAATTTGAACATCACACTACAAGGAAATCATCTCTCATTTGAGAAAGCATTTTAGACATTTTTAAGGTAGTGAAGGAGGATATCTAGCATTGAAGGATTCAAGCATTGAAGATGGCATTCTTGATTGTATGTTTACTCCATTAGTGAATATATGTTGAGTTCCCTTCCTAGCATTATCAACCTTTTGTCAAGGATTCATGACAAGGAGAGTTCATAGAAAAGATATAACATTGTTGATTCAACATTCTTTACTTCAGATTGAAAGTTTAATTAGACATCATTACTATAGGGATGGTTGAATCCTATAGGGGCTTGATTGAGGAAAGCCCCCTATAAAAACCAAACACTATTTTCCTTATTATTGTGTGTAAGCTATTATATTTGGATAAAATAGTTATGAATCCATGAAGAGACAAGGAGAACTAGATTCTAAAAAAAATAACCTAAACATTGTCAACTATTGACATAGTTTGCAGCTACCAAAATATTCTAACACATTTTCTACGAAACTTCAAGAAATTATTTGAGTGACATCCTAAGTCAAAATCTATTCGTGATACCTGAGTTACACATTAGTAGGACTAGGTTTCCTATTGACATAGTCTCACACTTTCAGGCCCAAATTTTAGTGACAATTTCATTTCTGATATCTGTTTCCAAATTTATACTTAGAGTTGGTATATTTGATATCTAGCCTACTATTTATGTTGATAATTGTGTAATTTCATATCTTTAGACCTATTTCTTGAATCATATTATCTAATCACGTTAATCAAAATAGCAATAAGGGATTACTAAATACATAATTCACTTGTACCTAGCTCTTACTTACCTTAATTGATTTGGAGTTGAAACAATTGAGTTATTCCTTCATGAAAAGGTTGATGGGAGTGGAATTGATCCCTAGTTTTCATGTTTAGGCTAGTGATCCCTATTTCCCACCTTTTCATTTTGGTGAGCTTGATGTGTCCTATGCTTTCATCTTTATATCTAATTTTTATTTGTTTTATTGATTAATATTTGTAATCATTTCTTAAATATATAGTTTATGCACTTAGATTGCATGCATTTAGAGAGCTAACTCACCATAATATTTTCATTTTGGTGAGCCCGACATATCATGTTTTATATTTTTTTATTTAAATGTTTAGATTTGAGTTTAATTACATCTCTATTGTACTTTGATTGCTAGAATAGGTGGTTAATTAATCATTTCATTGCTAAATTATTGTTTAATCACTTATTTACTTGTTATAATTATTTGCAATTATTTTAAGAGAATAAATCATTTCTCCTAGCCTTATCTTTCTTGCATATTAGCTTCAATACCCATTGTCCCAAATCCAATATTTTGGTGAAAATAATTTATACACCTATGACTTCCCAAGGTTATACTACTATGTGTATTGAACTTGAGTTCAATAATCTATTCCCTAGAGTTTGGGTGAATCCTCTTCTCTTAATCTAGCACCTCTTATGCCTAACATTGTTGAAAATCCTTCTCCTAATACTTCTCATGGAGAGGATAATTCTTCTACTCAAGTATCTAATGAACATTTGGGGAATCTTGACAAGAAATTGGAATTTCTTCAACAATTTGTGAGTCAATAAAATGTGGGTGGAGAATCAATCCCCTTTATTGAAGTTTTAAGAAGGTTGATTAAAAATTATGAGCATGGTGTAGAAGTTTCACATAGTGGATGAAAACAATATAAAAGTGTCTAGTTAATGTCGACATGCATTCATATTCCAATCCTCCAAATCATGTTGAGATTTCCATGCCTATTCATACATCTCTTCCTAACGTGCCTACATATACACCTTCTAACATAGCTACTTGTACACAAAATTTTAATGTTACACATATTAGTAGTATGGGGGTCCTATACATCATTATTCTTATGTGCAACCTACAACAAGCCTTCCATTTGTTTCTCAACCATCTCTTTACCTACCTACCATAATGACACACCTTCAAATCCTCCATCACACTCAATTTTTTCTCAAGCCAATTCGTCTATTGAAACTACCATTAACCATTTGTTACAAAATATCTCATCTTTCCAACAATGATTGGCATCCACTACCCAATCCAAATCCACTATTACTATACATTCTGAATCCAAACCACTTTCCATTAACTTCATACACCTCTCACAAAATACATTCAAGTTCCCCATTTGGATAATTATCATGGACAAGGTGATCCCCACACTCATGTGAAAACAATTAAAATTTTGTGTATTGACTTTAACTATGATAAAAATACTCTTGCAAAACTTTTCTCTTGTTCCTTGAAATAAAGATATTTGGAATGGTTTTTCTTTATTCCTGGTGTCTCAATTTATTCTTTTCAATGATTGGTTGATGCTTTCACTCAACATTTTTAAAATAATATATTGGTCCACGAGTTCCTTTGACTGATTTGGTAAATTGTAAACAATGTGTTGAAGAGAAAGTAATTGATTTCATTGTAAGATATAAACACTTATATTTACAAAATGCTTATCTTATTTCTGATGGTGATATTCAAATATTTTTTATTAATAATTTGCAAAAAGATATTAAAGATAAGCTTATGTTTTCTGATTTCACATCTTTCATACACTTGTGAATAACAGTTCATAATGAACAGCATTAAGTGAGTTAATATGAAACTTTTTTTTCATTGACTATAGTTGATAGAAAAAGAGATGCTCACTTTCACAACTTTAGAAAACAAACCAAGAACTTTATCAATATCAATAATAATAATTCTTCTAATCATATTAATTCTCAAGTGGTAGCCATAATTCCCTTTGTAGCTCTCTTCACATCTAAATTCAAACCTTGTAACTTCATGCCTCTCTCTTTGAATATTTACATAGCATCATACTTCAATTGATTAATAATACTATGTTGAGGCTTCCTCCTATATGTTTCATATATTCCTTCAAACCTTTTCCAGCTTGTTTTGATCAAAAAACATTTTTTTAGTTTTATTTTCAACCTGGGCATGAGAAATGCATATGTTTAAAACATGAAATCCAAGACCTTATTGATTTTAATATTATAATGGTGGATGGTGTGAACGATAAAGGAAATAAATTTTTTGCACCTCCTAATCTAAATTGTAAATCTTCACCAATCCTTTGTCTTCCCATTCCACAAATGTTGTTGATAATAATAATCAAAGTTTCATTTATATTGATGATATATATAACAAGCCAATAATGTTGTGAACTTTATTGAGAAACCTAAGTTTAAGTATGAACCTTGCATTACCTTTGACATGAGGGATATCATTAATGCACTCGGTCAACCATTAATCATTACTACAAAAATTAAAGACAAGCTCTCACATGGAGTTCTCATTGATCCAATATGTATGGTGAATTTTATTATCGACAAAAAACTCTATATACAACAATTATATCAAGATATATATGCTAAATCTAAAGTTTTGATTAAGGTGTGTGACAATTTTGCTTGTCCCACTATAGGTTTCATCATCTTTCTCACTGAAGTTGGTAATTGATCCTTAGATGTTACCTTTTACATTATCCCTACCCAGATCAATTTCTTGTGAAGTTAAGACATCCTTGGATCACTTCCATGAAATTTATTACTTGTACCATTTATAAGTGTTTGAACTTTTCCCACAATGGGAAAGTTATAACAATCAATCATAGTCCTTATTAGCCCTTATCTAGTCATGAAAACTTTACCCTTGATTTATTTTTCCCTAAGAAAACTCAACATTTTATATCTCATGAAGACATCCCCTTCCTATCCTATCAAAAATCCAAATCCAATAAGATCTCAAAGTTGTGCTTGGCTAGTCCTTCAATTGATTCTTTGCCTATGGATATGGATTGTACAGTTGTTCCACCTCTACATGATAGACTTGGAATTCTTCCTAATCCTTCTATACCTCCCATACATGCTATAATTCCACATCCTAAATACTATAAAGGTCAAAGATAAAATCATCTTACATCTTCCATCTCTCAACCGAGTGTGGTTTCTTCAATTCCCGATTCCACTCTTAGAGAAAATGAAGAAAAGGACCCAATGTTGAGTGATCCCAAACCTCCATCCACGAAAGTTTCAAGTCATAAAAAAATAAATCATAGTGTGAGAGATCACTAATGAAGACATCATGCCAAGTCTCATGAGCTTGCTTCAGGTGTTTCCTCTCCTAAGTAGTCAAATATTGACTTGGCTACATTTTCCACCCCTTGCCTAAGTCTATGGAGCAACTTTATCTTGATCCACATCATCAAAGATTGAAGTTTTCTATGCATAATGATTACTATTCATATCCATTATGTATGAAATCTTCTATTGCGATTAATTTGTATTATTATGTTGATAATAATTTTGAGAGTGTAAATGATTCTGATGATACTATATGAAGTTTTTGAGATTAATCATGAGTTACCTTCAATGTTTTAAAAATATTTGAGCCTTGCTCCTCGTGACAAACATAGTGATTCATCATTGAAGCATGGTCCTTATTTGGAACTTGTGATAGCTCCATGTATCATACTTGTTTTTGTTCCTTTAGGATTTTGTCTAGAATATCAAAAAGATGTTGAGCGAGATTGGGAGGTTGATGATTTGCTAGATTAACTCACTTAGGCAATACATTTTATTTTTGTGTTTTCTTGCATGTAATGTTCTCCTTGTGATGTAATTATTGATGTATCTTTTTATTTGGTTAATCCCTCTTTGGATGACGCTTGTTTCTTTGTTTGGTGAAAGGAAACAATCAAGTTGACCTTGTTGTGACAATCATCTATTTTCATCATCATTCTTCTATATGTTGTATAAATGTTATGTCATAAATATGCTTTTTAATAAATGTGTTTTTGTTTTTTCTACTTGGGGATGATTAAAATCATTGGGTCTCTTATTTTTGGTCTCTTCCATGTTGACCCAAAAAGACTTGTGTTGTTTATCTTATGTGCTCTTCTTCCATTGTGATCATAGTTCCACAACCTTTTGGGTTGAGGACAATTCATTACAATCATACTTGATATACATTATTTATCTAATGTGCACACTGACTGCAAATAGTGGATCCCTTATGTGATATTTTGTGTTTTGTGACCATATCTCTTTGATCTCTCTATGTTTGGGGCATCTCATTATTGCAACGTGCTTTCTTTTAGACATATGTATGCTAACTTGAAGCAAGTACTCATGGTAACATGTATGTAGTCACTTTAATGTGCGAGCATACACTTTTCTCGATGTTTACATTTTATGTACACACCATAAAATTTTGTTTGCACACTTTGATCACACAACATGATTTTTCAATCAAGTTTCATATTACATTGCAAGCCAAGGTTTTATTTTGAAATATTTTTGTTTGATTTACATTGCAACACCCATTTTGTTGTTGCTTTTTTTATATATTATTTGGCAAACCAATGTTTTTATTTGTAATATCTAGAGTCAACTAGCATAACACACCTTGATAGACCAGTTTGACCCTCATGTTTCCAACACAACTCGTAGTATGGAACACTTTACTATTCTAGGAAGTCGTGTCCCTTTTCTTCTCATATGGATCATAGTTAGCAACACCTTACTAGTGCAAGAAGCCAAATTTATTCTCTTCTTTCCTTGTGTATGTTTCATGTGTTTGTAACATGTATTCATCATATTGATCCTTTTATCTTGGCATTTTAGATAGATGTGATCCTAAGTCCCTAGGGGATTGTTATTTTATTATCTCTCTCGTGTCTTGGTGAAAGTCTTTTGATTCTATCTTATACTTTACTAAGAGTATAAGAATGAGGTCATACTATGCTAAAGTGGGTATTGTGTTTAGTGTCATGTATTATATCTCCATACACTTTCATTCCCCTTTAGGGCTCACTTTAGTGCTCCTCTTTCTATGTCCCTAGATGTAACTAATATTTCTCAACCAAGGCTTGATTTCATAAGTTTAGCAACATTTTGACTTCCCAATCTATTTATAGCCTAGTAGGATTGGACTAAGGTACCTACCATCCTAGTCCTACTAGATTATGACAACCTATGCATTATGGCACTATATGCCATGGTCTAGCCAAAATGGACCCAAATTTGAACCCTCTAAAGATCAAACTTTGGTGAACAAGGAATTGCTATCGAGGTCAACCTACTTCAAAATTACCAACATTTTTTGTGAGGTTTACTATAAAAGGATGTCTCACCCCCCATTTGAAAACCACACCACAAAGAATTTATATCCCATTTGAGCAAGCATTTTAGTCATTTTCAAGGCAATGAAGGAGGAGTTCTAGTATTGAAGGATTCAAGCATTGAAGATGGCATCCATGATCAAGTTCATATGTTTCCTCCATGAATGAAGACATTCATGATCTCTTTTCTTAGCATCATCAACCTTTCATGAAGTCTTCATGACAAGGAGAATTCAAACCAAAGGTATACACTACAACAACTCTCTATCATTAACTCCCTTTTTGGCTCCGCTTTTTGCTTCCACACTCTTTTAATGTATTTCTCCCCCATTTTTTCCATAATATGACACTATTTATCAGGCCGGTGTGATTCGTGGCATCCTTTATGCTGAGCTGGAGATATTGGTGTGATGATGGTCGCAATACAGTGCATGTATTTTCCCCAATAGTGGCACTTGTGTTGGCACCCAAATGAACCCCGCTTGGAAGAGTAGGCATAGAATTAGGCGTTATGTTAAAGTATCTATTTGTCGGCATGCCATATTTGATGGCAACTCTATGTAGCACCCAAAACCCCTCTTTATTGTAAATATTTAATTAATTAGAGATTAAAATTAATTAATTAAAAATTGGAATATAATAAATATGACATTTTTTAATTAATTAATAATTATAGTAAATTAGTCATTTTGGGTGCTGCATAGACAATGGTCTTGGATTGTGTCTTAAACTGTAATTATTAATTAATTAAAAATATTATAATCGTTGTTTTTCAATTTTAAATTAATTAATAAATACAATAAATGGTACATTTTGGGTACTGCATAGATGTCCCATATGCTATCTTTAGCCTCAAGGACATCAAAACTAATTTCTTTCTTTCGTTCTCTTATGTCCTAGCCTAACACTCTATTGTTTATTTTGCACGTGCTTTAAGTTGTGCTTAAAGTGTTTATCGCACCCTTGTGGAGGTTAATACAAGTGAAAACTATCAGTTGTGAGGCTACATAGCGGTCTGTGGGCGGTGATAAAAGTATTGTCACATCGTCACAGACCTAAGTAGATAAGGAAAATGGTTTTGAGCTTGAGATGAAATGAATTGATAAGACATATTAATTAATCAATGAATAATGTAGCTCAGTAATGCAGAGAGACAAGAGAAACGTTACACCGTGCCACCACGCGGGACCCACAACCTTTTAACCAATGAGTTATGCATGTTCATTTATAAATGGGTTAAGTTGTCGCGTCCTCGCAGGCTTAAATTGTAGTTAAGGAAAATGGTTGCAAGCTTGCGATGAAATGAATTGATAACATATATTAATTAATTAATGAATATGTAGCTCGATAACACAGAGAGATGAGAAACATTACACCATGCCACCATGCAGGACCCACAACCTCTTAACCAAAAAATTATGCACATGCATTTATACATGGGTTAATTTGCCGCATCCTCGCAGGCCTAATTGCAGTTAACCAAAATGGTTGTGAGCTTGCAATGAAATGAATTGATAACCTAGGTTCAGTAAGTCACAACCTCTTAACATTTTATGCGGGTTACTCAAAACTATTTGACAATATATTAAAGAAAGAAGTGGTGGTAGGAAGAATCTAAGAAGTGACATCATGATTGATGGCATGTTCCAGTTTTTTATCTAAAAATCATTCCCTTGCCAGAAAATCATTACCTTATGTCTCAACCCTTTGAGTGTGACATTTAAATTTCTATAACCAAGGGAAAAGGCCACAATGACAGGTCTTGCAACTGTTGGGATAGGTGCAAATCTTGGGATAGTTGTTGCTTTTTTTTTTGTAGTTTGAAAGTGTGAGCCATAGCTTAAATACAAGAAGGGAAAATGCATAATAAGTTATGTGGGTTGTCTAAATTTGGGTTTTTCACAATTGGAAGGGAGTGTTTCTTTGTTTGAGTGCTAAGGATGGGGCTTGTTGAGGCAATAGAGGGATTTTACTGTAACAAGAAGGGGTTAGACCAAGTCATGTTGAAGGAGATATACAAGGATCATGGTGGTGAACTAGTTGATAGTACATTTTGTAATCGAAGAGATACTAAAATTGCCTTCGGTAACCAAAGAGATACTGAAAGCTCTGGACTTTGCTGAAAACTCTATCCACAACTTGCAAATGCCTCTGATATCTTTGTAGACACAAAATATGGGAGTTTGGAATCATTTGTTTCTCCTTGTGTTGTATTTTCAAAGCCATCTACCATGAGGGAAGATGTTGATAATTTTGACTCCTGGCATTTTATGCCTCAAAAACCACCCTTGTGTGATAATGGCATGGCACATAAGCCTAGTTGGATCACAAGACTCATGATAATAAGCACTCCATGGTCTCCTCTAGATTCACTCAAGGACACAAATAGAGGTAACAACCTTCATTTGGAGAATAGCTTATATCATCGGCTAGTGGCAGTTGGTAACAAAATATAAAACTGATACTTTGGCATGTAGCTTTTTGCATTCCTTGTGTCTATAAAAGGAATATCAAGGCCTATCTTACAGGTTCTGAAAATTCTTTGTACAGGTACAAGTAGAATAGTTTATGGGATAGGTCTTTTTGCAGAAATAGGAATGACACAGTCTTGTATTAAATGAAATGTATGAATACTTCTAAAGAAATTAATTGAAAATATCATTTGAAGATTGTCTCCTACTCTGTTTTCTTTATGTTACATAAGTTTGTTTGTTCAGAATAGTCAAATTTGTCTTCATGATAATTTCATGAATGTATAATGTGTTTACGAGTTTTCTTCAAGGAAATAGTATTGAAGGAAAATGCTTGAAATGAAATAGCTTGAGTACTAAACATATGTGAAGCAAATAAAAGAAATGTAGTTCTTAGAAAAAAATAGGAAGTTACTCTGTTCTACCTTGGCCACAGGAACAATCAAAGAATAGAGTTCCAATAGTTGTAGGAACAGTCACAAAATAGAGTTCCCATGGCTGCAAGAACAGTCAAAGAACAAAGGTCTAATGGTTGCAAGAACAATCACAGGACAAAGTTATAATGGTTGCAGGAATAGTCAAAGAACATAGATGGAATAGTCACAGAACATAGTTCTCACCATAGCTTCCAGTTTGTTAATGAGAAAGCAAATAATTTACCATGAAATGAACATCACAAATTAAAATAATTTCATATTTACTAGAATAAATTATGAAATTCAAATTTGAGGATTTTCAAATGATATATAACCATGTGAAGAGTTATATTTTTAATCTTTTGAAAAGTATCATTTATGAAGGTGGCAGATGTTGGAGTGATGTGGCTTAAGAACCAAAACTTGCTAAAACGACAGTCAATAATGATGATGAGACATCACATTAATGGTTGGAGTGTGCCAAAAAATTTATAAGTCTAGACATCGCATTAATGGTTGGAGTGTGCTAAAAAAATTATAAGTCTCCCACACAAGCTCATTTATTTCCATTTTATTCTGAAAATTTTACATTTCTAGACGTAACATTAATAGTTGGAGTGTGCCAAAAAAATTTATAAGTCTCCCACACAAGCCCATTTATCGCCATTTTATTCCAAAAAATTTATAAGTTTAGACATCACATTAATGGTTGGAGTGTTCCAAAAAAAATATAAGTCTCCCACACAAGCCCATTTATCACCATTTTATTCTGAAAAATTTGTAAGTCTAGACATCGCATTAATGGTTGGAGTGTGCCAAATAATTTATAAAACTCCCACACATGACCATTTATTGTTAGTTTATTAAGGAAGAAATTTATGCGCATAGGTATTAGTGGAGGGTGAAAGAAGTGTTTCGGTGTATCAGAGATGGAGACTTCTTTCACATTGAGAGCATCTAAATAACATAATCTGTTCTTTGGCCTGGTTACAAACAAGTGGCTTGATCACATGTTTTTGTACAAAGATAAAAGGTTAACAAAGATTGTACATTTGATTATGGGTGTCATGTTTGATCAACCGAGGAACATACATAGAACTAATATAGATGTGTACTCCATGACTTTGGCATGGGGGTTGTAATTTGAAGAATCAACAGAAAACATAAGGAGAATAATGGAGGCGATAGTTCCTACAAGTTATTTGGTTGGGTTGGAGTCCATTCTTGAGTGGGCGGTTCGAGGAAAGGGGATGGATTACAGTAAACTAATAGAAGATGAGGGTGATGTAAATTACATTCCATTCATCTAGAATTTTGATGAGATACAAAGAGATAAATGAACCAAGCAAGAAAAACATGGATGGGATGCACTTAAAGTGTTTGTCGATTTGATGCATGTAGGAGAAAAATTGGAAGAATTGAAGGCCAGGGCAGGGCTCACTGAAGGCCAGGGTAGGGCTTGCAAGGTTCAGAGGAGGAGGTCACTAAGGTTAAGGCATGGGGTTTTGGGAAGGAGGAGGTCGCTAAGGTTAATGTGCAAGGATGCTAATAGATTTTGTGGGGCATGATCCTATAAATGGGAAGATTGATGACCAGTGTTTTTAAGATGATCTGATTTGTCTGCTAGAATTCGGGTGACAATTTTCACTGATGTTTTTGTAAATCTTGAAAATTTTGTCAATCTTAGATGGTTTTTGGTGTGCAGTGTTGTAAGAGGGTAGGGATTCTTATTTTGCAGTGACAAATTTCAACAGCTAAAGTATTAAAATATGGATCTTTTCGACGGTTTGGGGTAGAATTTAGGGTGTAGAAACTTATTTTTGGTGGTGGTTAGAAGTAACATTAATGTCTACTGTGAATTTTTTATGTACATTTCTAGATAATTAATAAAAATAAATCATTATTACCAAGAAAAAGAATTACTAAATATGACTAATATGAAATGTATGAATACTTCTAAAGAAATTAATTGAAAATATCATTTACAGATTGAATTAAGGATCAATGATTTCTCTATTGCCCTATGTTACCAATTATGTGAATAATTCTAGGGATGCCTAAAGTAGATATTTAAACATTTCTTGAATCACTTATATGAATCTGGTAAATTATGTATGATTGTTGTAGATCAAGCATATTATGTCATTGTTACAATTGATTAGTATAATGTAATAAATTAGGGAAAAGATTAAATTCATGTATATATGTTGCAACAGTTCAAAGAAATAGCAATGATTATATAAGAATAATGCATGGTTAGATGCAGTTCATGTGTTTGTGTAATGCATTAACATTTAGAAGAGTATGCACAATTAATTTTGGGTTCATTTGATATTTGACTATGTTACCATGGATATGCGACACTGGTCCTTACTATACTTCAAACTTTCAGTAAAGAAAAACTTATGAAAACCAAGTCATTTTCTGGCTATGAATGTATAAACACAGTTAAGCCCCACCTCTCAACTAAATTAATTAGCATGTTCAAAATAGAACTAATTCTGATATGATTTAGCTTCTATTCTTGTGTTGACTTGTTTACCAGTTGAAGCTCTTGAAGTGTTATAGTTCAAGGGTTAATGTTTGTTGGTTGACCGACCCCCTTTGTTAAAGTTTACATCATCCATCGGTTGCCCCCCTTATGCTCAATTATATCATTTGTTATATCCTATGACCATGTGTTTGTTAAGCCTCTGCGCTTAAGTGTTATTCATTGGTTAAGAGGTTGTGGGTCCCATGCGGTGGTACAGTGTAATGTTTCTTCTGTCTCCCTGTGTTACCGAGTTGCATCATGTCATTCCAATTGGCATGTGGTGGTGCGTTGAGAGCTTCCTTTGGTCTCAGCATGTTACCAAAATATTTATTTGTGCTTAGGATTTTGTTGTGATGTGGCATGTGATGGCTCGGTGGGAGTTCATATCTCCTTTATCATGTCATCGAGTGTTGACATGGACAGTGAGTCAGATGAAAGGTGGATGACTAGTTAGCTTAGATGAAAGGTATTATTTTCATTCAATCGGTGGCGATGTGTCAATAAAAGCATGAAATGAGAGAAATTTATTGAGCTCGATGGGAGAATTTTGAATCTTTCTGAGTATCGTTGATTTATTTGTATCGATGGTTGTGATTTAAACTCATTTTTTGTTTGTTTCAACTTTGATGGCGCAACAGTCATTCTTGAGAGCCTACCTAGGAGTTATTTTATCTTTCATTTCCTAAAGATGAGAAGAATTACAGAATAGAGAAATAATTGTGTGAGTTCAAGTAGCCATTTTTAGCATCCAACGCACAGGTCTAACCCACCAAATTGACAAACAATGAGCTAACCCTTGGTTTACCACCTTTCCTTCTCTGCAGATTTCTTACATAAGTATGAATTCTTAGAATAAATTGTAGTGTTGTTGAATTGTTAGAACTAGTTTTCTCTTATAAAATAATATTTCTATGGCTTTATCTTCTTCTAGAAACCCTACCCTAGAAGATCCTACAACCAAAAAGAAAAAATAGATGCACCTCTGTGATGACTTAATTGCCAAAAAATGACTCCAAATTTTCCAAAATTCAGTGACAAGAAGATAGAGGCTAGTGAAGCCCACATGACACTAAGAGGGCACAATATTTTTAGATATTTATATACTCAATCAAAGATCCCTCAACCATATTCTAACCCCTGGAAGTTTGGGTTAGTAAATTTGGTAGTCCCTAATATTTTTTGTCAATGTAGACCTGATTAATACTTTAGCTAACTGTTATAATACTATGACCAGGAAAATTGAATGTCAATCTAGATCTCTAAGAACTATCAATAAGGATACAATTTTCAATATCTTCGGCATAGAGGATGGTGCCAAATACAATGTAAATATTAACCTGGTTGCCCTCAAGAAAGAATATAAGAACTGTGAAGGAATGTATAGGAGGTTATGGTTTTCATTCATAGGCCTAAGGTTAATCATGAGTTGGAAAAGCTATGAGGCTCCACCCTATAGTGCACAATTATTTCACAGATACTACATGATGACCTATTATGCTCTGTGTCAGTGGATACAGGGAAGATGATGAAATGTTGTGGAATTGACTATTTTTTCCCATGATATCCAAAATCTACATAATAATAGGTCGTTTGATTACCTGCAATATGTGGCTGAAAAAAGTGCATCGGTCATTATATGTAATTAAATAGAATGATTAAGTGGTTAAATTTAAATTGTATTCACTATTGTTGCATATGCTTCTCTATGAAGGAAATCAATTTGAAGTATGGAATAGTGAACTCCACATAAACCCTATAGATTACTTTGGGAACTCTAAGCCTATTCAATTGTAGACCAATGTCTGGGATCACGAGTACAAAAATTCTCAATACATACACTTTGAAGAGTACTTTGTTAAGATACTATATGATATCATAGGCCCTAAAGCTCCCCCCAAGATGTCCCCCAAAACAATGAAGTTTTTAAGGCCAAAAGAAAAGGGTGATTCATAGAAAGTCGATCACAATTAGGAAGATTGGTACCTGATGAAGAGATATTCATACATGAGGGTTTGAGGATCAGGTTCATGTCCTACCTCACACTGTTCTAGACAGTTTAGCAATTTTGGAGTTCATTTGGAAAATGTTTGAGGTCACTAATATAGCTAGGAAAAACAACAAAGCTTGAATCCTCCCTTCACGTCTCAATATTGGATATTTTGAGATTAATGGTTTGGAGGGATATGAAGAGGCTACCAAACTTCTTGACATATATAATATGCATAAAGGGCTAGAGGCCATATGATTTGATCTTGAGGGATACTATGGCTCTGCAAAGATAGAAGGTAGTCTAGGATCATTTCACCACTCTTTCCTACAAATGGAGGAACTCTAGAGGAATTTCTCATCCTATGAGGAGGGTTGCAATAGGTTTGCATTATACAACAGGGTGTAGGAAGTTGAGTAGAGGAGATCAAGGGAACTTTGCAATTACCCAGGGGCATTCCCTAATGAGTTTAATAGGGTAAAGAGATTGGATTTATTTATCCAATTTGCATAGAAGTTACTAAACGAGGGTGAAGTTGATGTCGCACTTAGCCAAGTGCTTGCAAATTGTGGAATTATGATTCTAGTCCCTACTATGCCTCTTGATAGGAAGTCACCTGCACCATCAACCACCTTCGTTCTTTCAAAAGATATTGGAAGTACAATAGGGGGCAGGAAAATGATGAAGTGTTACAAGATGCTCAACTTGAACCCTACTAGCCCATGATTGGTGACAATGATGATATTTTGGAGATTGCAGAGTACTTAACTGAATATGTGAAGAAAAAAGATGATGAGAAATTCATGAGTGATTATGACTTTGCCAATTCTGCGGATATCAAAATGTTTGTTTACGAAAGAAAAAGAAAGCAATTGGCACAATAGTTGGATCTTAGTAATGATGAGAAGAGAAAGGAGGCAACAAATACCTTTTAGGAAAATGTCAGGGAAGAGCTACAAACAATGAATCTGGAAGAGGGAAGGAAAATTTTAAGAGAAGCCAGTTGTTTATTGCTTCCAGGTGTAGACATCTCAACTTGCATTACGTTTGATAATTTAAGAAGAAACTACAATATGGATTGCATGATCAGTGATCAAGGGATGGATAAGTTGTGTTATGGGTCTGAATATAGATAAAATGATAATTACCTTTCCATATGGTCCTTGTATCCACCTGGTAAAAATCTAATTACCATTGAGAATCCACTAGACATTCTTATGCAATTTATGATGTACAGGCTAGGGGATGTTTCTTCAGAGGCAATGTGAAATTTGAATGTCGATGTTGCTATTTTCACCAAAGCAAAGATTGAAGATAAAAATAAATTGAAAGACAAGACAAAGAAGCTAGAGGTTCTTTTGTATACCACTCCGAGAGAGGGTCTCCTATTAGAAGCTGATGAAAACCTCTATCTTTCAAATACTGATTTGAAATTGGAGAGGGAAAGAAGAGAAGAAGCAAAGAGAGTAATTTATTGCACAATAAGAAAATGTGTCCTTAAAGAAAGAGTTGAAGCTCACAAATTTTAAGCTAGCCCAGGACTTGATTGAAAAGTACAGACAAATGCGTCCCCATTTGTGTATAATGTGGTATAAATATCAATCTATCAAAAAGGTCATTACTATGCAGAGAAAAGTGGAGTTCAAACTAAAGTTTGTGAATAAGGGGTTTTTCAGGATGTTTTCAATTACACAGCCTATTAATGAACATATCGTAGACAATGGTCAATGAGTTGAGCTCTTCAAGGAGGCTAATGAAAAAATCCTCAAGACGGGTAAGTTGTTGTTGCAACATCACATGTATCATCTTCAAATCCAAAAATTTGATAGGAGATTTACTAACATTAGGATTTTGAATCCCCCTCATTTCATTAAGGACAATGGTGAAGATAAGTCAGAGGAAGAATGGAAGGCAGGCTTGGATAGTTGTATTTTGTTTCTTGTACTCGATAAAGCCACACATGACATGGATAAAATACAATCAAATTTGTTTAGTCAGTTGAACATATTTTATGAGCTGGACTATTTAGTTAGAATACTCAACAACTCAAATGCAGATGTGCCTGATCGAGAGTATGATAAACATATCAAAAGATGTAATGATTTCTTATTGAAAGAAATGCAACAAATGGAATGAGGTAATGTTTATCTTATTTTATGTGCAGTGTGCAAAGACGTACACTTACATCATAAACGACTCATGTTGTCCAATGTATATTTTCTATGTATGTCTTTCATGTTTTTATAGGTTTTGTCAGGGGTTTCTAGATATTGTTATAAGGTTTATAGACCTTGTTGTGATGTTTCTATGCTGACTTTATGTTCTCTTCCTAAACTTGTTAAGTGATTATGAACTTATACCTCCTTTTTGGCTAAATGATTAAAGCTGATATGTGACCTTTGCTATGTGAATTATTCATATTAATCTTTCTTGCAGTTAGATAAATGGTTATTATGAAGTGAAATGGATATGCCTAACATTCAATTGTCTTCTTGAAATTGTTAAGTGGTTATGAACTTGAACTTATACTTCCTTTTTGGCTAAATGATGAAAGGTGATATGTGACATTTTCTATGTGAATTATTCATAATAATCTTGCATTTAGTTAGATAAATTTTTATTCTGAAGTGAAATGGACATGCCTATGTTTCGTACACACAAATATCATAATGCAAGAATAAATAGGAGTCATGAAAAGCCTTACAATGAGGAAGTTCATAACAGCTATCTGGTTGGAGACAAAGTATGCCAAGATGAATCTTGAAAGAGTCAGAAAACAACTAACTATAGCTCATGAAGTGCAATAATGAGACTTTAGTGTTCATTCTTGGAGTAGAGTAGATCTAGGGGGGTCAGTTGTGCTAGATTTCCTCTACAACAGAAATAATTTGATTGTTTCTTATTCAGAGAATAACTCCCCTTCTTTTTCTCATGTTGTAATAAATTGTGTCCTCCTATTGTCTTGGGAGTGGATTTCTTTTTAGTTAGGATTTGTTAGGAATTCTCTTGTTATAAATAAAGTTTAGATACCCTTTCTCAGGGGGTTAGAACTTCTGAGTAATTTCTAGTTTTCAAATTATTGAAGAATAGTTTCAGCTACATTAGTATGTAATCACAACTTTAAAAAAGTTAACAAATTTGCTTATTTAAATAATTGTGAGTCAAGTGCATTAATATTTTATTAATTCTTGTGGGCATTAATATTTTATTAACTTTTATGTATTCACCAACATGTGTTGATACAAATTGAATGGAAGAAGCATCCAAGTAATCCTAATTTTTTTATTGCAACAATTGATACCAAAGATTGAACAATTTAAGGATATTGATATAGGTAATTTATATCGACACAAATAATACTACTAAAGCTTTTGAAAGTTTAGACCATAAGAATCATCATTTTTTAAACATGGATTGCAAATTATTCTAAAAATTTAGAAGTCTTGGTCATTAACATTATTGTTTGCTACAATGTTAGCCAGTGTATCATTGTCAATGTTCATATGTTCTGTCAAGTATTTACTATTATCACCATCCTCATCTTGACTTGCATCATCTTCATTATCATTGAAATTTGACTGTAGACCATCTATATTGTTACCATATGTTTTTGGATCACCATCATCTATACCATCCATATCGTTGTCTTCCATAACATCATCTAACTCTGGATTTTTTTCTTCTTGTTCCTGAACATAACCATCCTCAACATCATGATGGATGTCAATTTATTCAATTTTATTTTAATTCCTCTCTCTCATTTTGTCAGTCATCATTGTTTTTCTCAGTATCCTCTAATACATCATCAAATACATGCCTTAATCTTGGATCATAATGTATGAAAAATATCCATTTTGGGTCCAAAACATCTTCATAGAAAAATACCTGCACATGAATGACAAACATATGTTAGACATGTGTGATAACAATTTTATTGATTAATAAACACATTTATATATTTGCAATAAACTATGAATTAATAGATTAATGATCACTACCTCTTCAAGTTTGAGTTAAAGAGATACCTGCTCACAATGAATTGGTAGAACACAAGGCTTCTTATCCTCCTGTAGGAACCATGAGGAATCAATATAAAACAATCCACTATGGGTATCATTTCTTTGTGTCCTCTCAAATGCTTCATACGATCTACACTTAAAAATACAAGTTTGTAAAGAGGGGTAATCCAACTCAATAATTTCTTGTATTTTCCCAACATATTGTAGATTTCCTTCAATTATATTCTTATCTTTTGAGCTTGATCAAATGGATTACTTGAATTCAACCATGATGCCACAATCGAAGGATCGTCTCTTTACATCTACACTTTCTACACGATAATGTCAACCATATACCCGCATTGTTGGATATTTCCTCTCCCGTGGAAGACTATTTATTTTAGTGAAAAAAAATGTAATGATGAATATTAAAATAGTTAATACTGTCAAAAATGTAAGGAAACAAAATTTTTATAATTCCAACAATACCTTTCTTTCACATCCTCTAAACATGTTGATTTCATCTTCTGTTATGTTTGAATCTTTACCTACATCATCCATTTGATTTTGAATTTCTTTAGTAACCCAATCTAGTGTGCAATATTTTCCCCATTCCCAAAGAAGATCAACGGGGAGTGGTGTATTCCTTGGGTTCAATCGTCTAAACTATCTCCTATCTTCTAACACTTCTCTCTTTTTATCATACAGATCAATCCATTTATTCATAAAGCCCATGTGGTACAAAATGAAATTGTCAAGTATAGAACTTTTGTCTACACCTATTACATGTCAACATATTTATTTCAAACTCCAAATGTCATGTTGTTAATTTGACAAAAAAATTAGAGTAAATTAATGATTGCAAGAAAAAAACCACAATGATCATGAATCTGCTTACTAATTTCTACTTTAATGCCATTAGATTGTGGTTTTTCTCTGTCAATAATATTTGATAATCGTTCTTCATCCTAGAAGCGTGGTCCAACTTTAAAATCCTTACCAATGAATTTAGATAGGGAGAAAAATGCTTCATTCAATACATAACCTTCAGCCATGCAACCCTTTGGATGTGCCTTTTGTCAAACATGTCCTTTTAGATTTTTGATATACCTCTCAAAGAAAAGCATCCACCTCATTGATACAACACCCACCAATTCAATGTCATCAACTAGATGTATAGGTAAATGAGCTTGTAGGTCCATGAAACCTGTAGGGAGCTCCTTCTAAAAAACACATACAATTTTTGCAATTTCCTTCTTCCATTTGTCCACTTCACTTTCGGGGATCTCCTTAGAGGTCACCCATCTAATATAAGAATAGTAGACTAGTATGAACCTTTAGTGAAGAATTAAAATGCAATATAATATCTTTATACCTCTCACACATCAACATTTCATATAACCACATACCTTGTAAATGCTGACAATCAACTTATTGCATTCCTTAAGCCAACTGTAATTGCCAATGGCATGATATGCTATCAAACACATTTATGAAAATGTCATTAGTAATTTTTTCCCACACAAAAAATATCAAAACATATTTAGTACTTAATCAATGTTAAGATTAAATGTTAAATGATGATATATAATACCTTCATAAAATTATAAATGTCATGTATTTTAAACCCTGTGATATGTCCATCAACTGTAAAAGATTTAGCCAATGATGACCCATATCCTGTTGGTTTCCTTATTGAATGGATGACATTTTTTATTTGGTCTAGCTCTTTTTTGTTCAAAATTCATGGAGCTTCTCCATATGTTTCATTTTCCTTGTTAGGCAACAAATGTTTTCTATCAATTTTGGTACGCGAAAGAGCAACATCTCTCCTCGAAGACAAGATGTCCTCTTTGCCTTGTATATGTTGAAATATATAATATGATACATTTTTTAAGATGCACATAGGATCTAATAGGTGAGATATTAATGGATCCTTCCAGTAAGAGAGCTCACAAAATATGGATTTCCTTTCCATTCCTTTTGGCATTTTAACTACAAGTTGTTTTGGATCTTCAATTGAATCTTGTAGATCAAAAATATCCTCCCAAGATTTTGATTCAACATCTTCATACTTCTAAATCCAATCACTTGGACCCATAATCTTGGGACGACCACTATTTTCAACTTTTCCATCGAATTGATTCTTCAGGCAAATTCTGAATCTATGATCTAGTGGTAGAAAAACCATATTGTTTGCATAAATAAATTTATGTAGATATTTAGAATACTACCCTTGAAATTGTTTTGCACATCTTGGACATGAAAATATCCCCTTTGTTTTAAGCCTTGTAATTCAATAAGTAATGTTAATAACATCAAAAAATGAGTGTAAAACCATGTATAAAAGTTGGCATGAAAATAAATAATGTGCGTAAATATTTATCTCACCAGAAAAAACACCAAGTCCTGGGAAATCATGTATAGTCCAACATAGAACACCATTAAACATGAAGGACCTATTTGATGGAGGATGTGCTATGTCATACATTCTTATGCCTTTCCATAGGAGTTGCATCTCATCAATAAAAGGTGTGAGATAAAAATGAATGATTTTAACTTGATGTTTTCCTGGAACAATGAGAGTTGGCATAAGGTTCTCCTGTATAACACTCATCCATGAGGGAATATTGTATACTATTAATCCTGCTAGAAAAACACTATAATTTGAGCTTAGGAAAGAGAATGGGCACACTCCATCAATTGCAAGATTGAATATGATACTGCAGGTTTCATCTTTGAATTTTCTTGGTCATTTTTCCTCTGTGTTTCAATGCTTTTGAGTTGGTTATAATTCACGTGAATCCATCTTTACTCCTGTTCCTTGCATTACAATCCATCAATTGTGCAAGTAAATTGCAATGAAAAATTTGTTGAAGTCTAGGTATAATGGGCATGTGACGTAAAATCTTCTTTGGAACTGTAGGAGCTTGTACATCTGTATGATATCTCTTCTCTTTGCATACAGGGCATTCTGCCCTATTTTTATTATCACCTCTGTATAAAATGAAATCATTTATACATGAATGAATAGGCTTATATTCAATCCCCAACTCAACCAACAACAGATGTGACTCTCTACATGTTAATGACAACACGTTCTCTTCAAGGAATATTTTAGTTTTTAGTGCCCTGTAAGATTGCCATAGATTAAACCAATAGAATATTTGACTTATGATGAACATGATTGATATGACATCTATACTAGGACTTTTTATATACAATATATGGTTTAAAAATCCCCATAAAAATTATTAAACAAAGTTGATGAATATTTACGAATTATATACACCAATTATCAATGCAAAGTAAGAAATAGAATTCAACTCACTTCATTAGGGTAGTGAATGCTTTGTCTGACCAACCAAATAGTGACTTGATTTCTAATAATATTAATGTACATGTCATTTTTGAGGTTCTACTTGCACCCGATTTGAACACAGGTGTATTTGGTGCTTTGTTGATGGAGTCTTTGAGGTTGTTATTATCATCATTAGGTTGGTGGTTATTCCCCCTTCTATCATTGTTACTATAAACTATATGATCGTTAATGTAATAATTGTTTTCATCCCCAAAGAAACATGTAATCATTTCAATCAATCCTTCTTCATGCACTACATTTTTAGTATCATGATCGTTATCATTAAGGCTAGCTAGTATGTCATCAGCATATGCACGTCTCATCAACTCTTCAAATTTATTAGGTGCTAATGTTCTCTTCAATGTTGTTCTTCTCAGCCTGGTATTATTTAAAGGATGGTTTGGATCATCCTGTCAAAATCTTAATAACCCAGTTGGATCATGGGTATTAGTGTGTGTTTCACCAACATATTCTACCTATCAAAAACACAAGCATTATTTAATGTTAGACAACAATTGGATAAATTACGAATGTATCAATTTCAAAGAAATATAATCAAATATGGCTTTAAAAAAATTAAAATATAAATTGTGAATATATATAT
>MU224136.1:1904264-1915704 GCA_018584345.1 Thuja plicata | reverse complement strand
TATATCAATTGAATAGTGGAACATTATTTATAGAATACCTTTTTTATACAATAACTTAAATAAAGCACATTTTGACAACATCATTTATTAACATCAATCCAAACTCATTTATTGTTCTATTGTTTTTTCCCTTAAGAACATCCTTAGGGAGACCTTGTTCTCTCCCCTTTTCTTCCGTGTAGTAGTGTATTTTAAGAAGGGGTAATCAATCAACAACTCATCCCCAATGGCAAGGTCCATAATAGCCTCAACCATTATCAACATATCAACCTCTCTTTCCATATCTCCACTTTGACATTTATAACCTCAACAAATAGAGTATTCTCTCTTAAAACAAGGTCCCTTTCCTTACTACTATTTATAAATCCTGCAGATTTTTGTGTGTGTACGCGCATCCATCTATATACATAAGATGACATCTATTCATTTATTTTCCACTTTCTAATTGGAGATGATGTGTATACATATTTGAATTTAGACCGTATGTTGACATGCTAGGCTTATATTCTACTAGCCTTCTCCATTCACCATTGCAATATGATGGACCATAATATGGCATTAATCTACTAGTGGTTTATTTCTGAACTATTTTTATGTTTAGATCCCACATGTAAATTTTGGATAATAAAGAGACATATATTGACTCCATGAATATTGGAGGGTCGTATAATGTAGTTGTATCCCCAAAATTGAAACATCTTGTACACTCTAGGTAGTTGTTAATCACTAGGCCAAGCACAATATAGTCGATGATCAAATGTCTCTTTGTAAATTGATCTCAAACTCAAGAGAAAGTCATCATCTCCATCACATTCTTTCTCATAGGGTATGTTGTCCACCTTCCCCATGTCTTTAAGAAAATTATGCATCTTTAAACCGACTCTTGTTCTATTGCTTGTTTTCATCAATTCGTCATCTTTCAAGCTAGTATATTGACACATATTTTTGTTAGATATATCATCTAAAAAATGATCATTGGCCTCTATGTTGGAAGTCGATAATCCAGGATACTTTAAACCAAGAAATTTTTCGTGCATGTAACCATTAAGAGAAAAAATAGTTGTTTACATAATATAGAACAACGTTTAAATGAAGTATACATGTTATTTATATCAATTTGGAAAATGTTTTACCATATTCCTATTGGATTTGTATCAATTGTGGGAGGCATACTACCAACTAGAATCTCATCAAATATTTAATGTCTTTGTGCAATTTCTTGTTTGATTTGTTTCTTTCCACGACATAGAGAACATCCACAAACAACAATTTACTAAAAGTATTCATCCCATGTACTATAGTCTTTACCAACCTCTTCTTCAGTGCAATCAATTGTTGTGTATGGAATGTCCATTTTCATGTCCTCTTCCACCCATTGTCATTTATAGAATTTGATAGTTTTATGTCTACGTCCATGTGCATATCTTGTTCTTTTTCTAGTTGAACACTCAGGATCTACATTTGCTCCAATCTCTATCTAAAATAATCAACAACATGCATTAATTTATGTCAAGTTTGGATAATACATTATAATTTTCAATTATTTTATGAAAAATATGGATGTATCACAAAATATGATCAGATCATTTATTCTTATGTCAAAATTTGAGTACTGATGTCCTACTTCATCTATTGTGTCCTCATTTGATATGACATGATTTGTTGCCATTGCCTCGTCTGGCTCCTATAGTACACAGCACAATAAATGATATCATTTTGAAAAATATGCTATCCAACACAAAACCTCACTTTAGTCATAACATATTGATATCATGCTTTGGCCATGCTTATTTTCAATCTTTTCCCTTGATATAGGATCACATTTAATCACCATTAGTTTGCATTTTCAACCAATAAGTTTGACCTTAGAGGTCCTATGGACAAAAATGAATTTATCTCCTCTACTTATCTCTATTTCCACCAACTTTCCTCTCTGTGATTTAGTAGGTCTACGTCGCCCACTTCCTCTCTCCATGGCCTCCTTTGGATCCTGTAATACACAACAATGACAATAGATAAATATAGAGATATGGAAAGAGAGATCAATAGGGAGAGAAATGGGAGAATTAACAGCATATCCCCATGCATTTTCTAAGCTTATTTTGTTTAGCAGCCACTGCTAAATTTTTTAGGATAAATAAGCAGCCTCTTCAACTAGTTCACTTGTTTATTTGCATGCACAAATTAAAATGCTGGAAAAAAAATTGGACAAAAAAGTTGGGGGAAAATAACTATTGGTAAAGACTTGGAGGTAAATTTTGGGGTAAAATAATGGAGAAAAAAATTCAGAAGCCACCAGTCATTATTTTCAACAAGTAATAGCTGCTTATTTTCAGCCCCCCTCTTTTCCCAAAGCTTATTAACTGTGAAAATAGGACATAGAATAAAATCAAATCCTAACACTTTTAAAACATAACCTTAAATATTATTAAAATTTAAACCTCACTCCATAAGCTTAAATAAATATCAACCTAAACTTTGAACCCAATGTCATTATAATCTTTAAACAAAAATATTAATCATATAACTAAAAATAAACCAAAATGAATTTTAAACCCAATAGTAGACAAAGCTAAATCCAAACCCCAAACCAAATTAAACCCCACCCCTAACGCTTAAAAACTTGAAAAGTAGTTCCCTAACAATAAACAAAAATAAACCCTAAACCTAAACTAGAACGAATTGTAACATAACACCCCTAAAGCAAGTTCAAACCTAATCATAAAACTAATTGAACATCAAACCAAATTAAACACTAACCCTAACCCAATTTTACCATGACCTTACACTAGAACAAATTGAATCCTAACACGAATCCTATTTGAACACTAAAGTAAATTGAACCCTAACCCTAGGCCTAATCAAACAGTATAAGAAATTAAACATAACAATTGTCAAATTTGTGTCGTTGTTTTAATCCAAACAAATCAACTGTACAGAGAATCAATTTAAATCCTAACCCTTTTAAAATATAACCTTAAACATTATTGAACTCAAACCTCACTCCATAAGCTTAAATCAATACCAAACTTAAATTTGTACCCAATATTATTATAATCTTTAAAAAAAATATTAATCCAATAACTAAAAATAAACCGAAGTGAATCCTAAACCTAATATTAGATAAAGCTAAATCCAAACCCCAAACCAAATTAAACCTCATCCCAAACCCTTAAAAACTTGAACAATAGTTCCCTAGAGATAAACAAAAGTAAACCCTAAACCTAAAGAAGAATGAATTGTAACATCAAACCCCTAAAGAAAGTTCAAACCTAATCATAAAACTAATTGAACATCAAATGAAATTAAACACTAACCCTGACCTTACACTAGAACAAATCAAACCTTAACACGAATCTTATTTGAACACTCAAGTAAATTTAACCCTAACCCTAAGCATTATAAAACAGTATAAGAAATTACACCTAATAGTTGCCAAATCTGTGTTGTTCTTTTAATCCAAATAAATCAATGGTACATAGAATCAAATCAATTGCTAACCTTTTAAAAACATAACCTTAAACATTATTGAACTCAAACCTCACTCCATAAGCTTAAATGAATACCAACCTTAACTTTGAATGTAATGTAATTATAATCTTTCAACAAAATATTAATCCTATAACTAAAAACAAACCAAAATGAATCCAAAACCTGATAGTAGACAAATTTAAATCCAAACCCCAAACCAGATTAAACCCCACCCCTATCCTTAAAATTTTGAAAATTAGTTCCCTAAAAATAAAAAAAGTAAACCCTAAACCTAAAGAGGAACGAATTGTAACATCAAACCCCTAAAAAATTCTCAAACCTAATCATAAAACTAATTTAACATCAAAGCAAATTAAACACTAACCCTAGCCCAAATTTTACCCTAACCTTACACTAGAACAAATTGAACCCTAGCACGAATCCTATTTGAACACTAAAGTAAATTTAACCCTTACCCTAATCCTAATCAAATATTATAAGAAATTAAACCGAACAATTATCAAATTTGTGCTTTTCTTTTAATCCAAACAAATCAATGGTACATAGAATCAAATCAAATTCTAACCCTTTTAAAAGATAACCTTAAACATTATTGAATCCTAAACATAATAGTAGACAAAGATAAATCCAAACCCCACCCCCAACCCTTAAAAACTTTAAATTTAGTTCCCTAACAATAAAAAAAAGTAAACCCTAAACCTAATGTGGAACAAATTGTAACATCAAAGCCCTAAAGAAATCTCAAACCTAATCATAAAACTAATTGAACATCAACCAAAATTAAATGCTAACCCTAGACCAAATTTTACCCTAACCTTACACTAGAACAAATTTAACCCTAACACAAATCCTATTTGAATACTAAAGTAAATTGAACCCTAACCCTAAGCCTAATCAAATATTATAATAAATTAAACCTAACAATTATCAAATTTGTGTTGTTCTTTTAATCCAAACAAATCAACGATACGTAGAATCAAATCAAATCCTAACCCTTTTAAAACAAAACCTTAAATATTATTGAACTCAAACCTCACTCCATAAGCTTAAATCAATACCAACCTTAACTTTGAACGTAATGTAATTATAATCTTAAAAAATAAATAAAGATCCTATAACTAAAAATAAACCAAAATGAATCCTAAACCTAATAGTAGACAAAGCTAAATCCAAACCTCAAACCAAATTAAACCACACCCCCAACCCTTAAAAACTTGAAACTTAGTTCCCTAACAATTAACAAAAGTAAACCCTAAACCTAAATCAAAACAAATTGTAACATCAAACCCCTAAAGAAAGTTCAAACCTACTCATAAAAGTAATTAAACACTAACCCTAACACAAATTTTACCTTGACCTTACACTATAAAAAATTGAACCCTAACACAAATCCTATTTGAACACTAAAGTAAATTGAACCCTAACCCTAAGCCTAATCAAACAATATAAGAAATTAAACCTAATAATTGTCAAATTTGTGGTGTTATATTAATCCAGACAAATCAATGGTACATAGAATCAAATCAAATCCTCACCCTTTTAAAACATAACCTTAAACATTATTGAACTCAAACCTCACTCCATAAGCTTAAATGAATACCATCCTTAACTTTGAACCTAATGTAATTATAATATTTAAACAAAAATATTGATCCTATAACTAAAAATAAACCAAAATGAATCCTAAACACAATAGTAGACAAAGATAAATTTAAAACCCCAAGCCAAATTAAACCCCATCCCCAACCCTTAAAAGCTTTAAAATTAGTTCCCTAACAATAAACAAAAGTAAACCATAAACCTAAAGCAAAATGAATTGTAACATATCAAATCCCTAAAGCAAGTTCAAACCTAATCATAAAACTAATTGAACATCAAACAAAATTAAACACTAACCCTAACACAAATATTACCCTGACCTTACACTAGAAAAAAGTGAACCCTAACACGAATCTTATTTGAACACTCAAGTAAATTGAACCCTAACCCTAAGCCTAATCAAACAGTATAAGAAATTAAACCTAATAATTGTCAACTTTGTGTTCTTTTAATCCAAACAAATCAACGATACATAGAATCAAATAAAATCCTAACCCTTTTAAAATATAACCTTAAACATCATTGAGCTCAAACCTCACTCCATAAGCTTAAATTAATATCATTATTAACTTTGAACCTAATGTAATTAAAATCTTCAAACAAAAATATTGATCCTATAACTACAAATAAACAAAAAAGAATCCTAAACCTAATAGTAGACAAATCTAAATCCAAACCCCAAACCAAATTAAACCCAACCCCAACCATTAAAAACTTGAAACTTAGTTCCCTAACGATAAACAAAAGTAAACCCTAAATCTAAAGAGGGATGAATTGTAACATCAAACCCCTAAAGCAAGTTTAAATCTACTCATAAAACTAATTGAACATCAAACAAAATTAAATGCTAACCCTAACACAAATTTTACCCTGACCTTACACTAGAACAAATTGAACCCTAACATGAATCCTATTTGAACACTAAATTAAATTTAACCCTGACCCTAAGCCTAATCAAACAATATAAGAAATTAAATCTATCAATTATCAAATTTCTGTTGTTCTATTAATCCAAACAAATCAACGGTGCATAGAATCAAATCAAATGCTTACCCTTTTAAAACATAACCTTAAACATTATTGAGCTCAAACCTCACTTTATAAGATTAAATGAATACCAACCTTATCTTTGAACCTAATGTAATTATAATCTTTAAACAAAAATATTGATCACATAACTAAAAATAAACCAAAATGAATTCTAAAACTAATAGTAGACAAAGCTAAATCCAAACCCCAAACCAAATAAACCCCATCCATACCCGTTAAAAACTAGTTCCCTAATAATAAACAAAATTAAACCCTAAACCTAAAGCGGAATGAATTGTAACATCAAACCCCTAAAGAAAGGTCAAACCTAATCATAAAACTAATTGAATATAAAAAAAAATTAAATGATAACCCTAACAAAATTTTTACCCTGACCTTACACTTGAAAAAATTGAACCCTAACATGAATCGTATTTGAACACTTAAGTAAATTGAACCCTAACCCTAAGCCTAATCAAACAATATAAGAAATTAAACATGAAAATTATCAAATTTGTGTTGTTCTTTTAATCCAAACAAATCAATGGTACTTAGAATCAAATCAAATCCTAAAACTTTAAAAATATAACCTTAAACATTATTGAACTCAAACCTCAATCCATAATCTTAAATGAATACCAACCTTAACTTTGAACCTAATGTAATTATAATCTTTAAACAAAAGTATTGATCCTATAACTAAAAATAAACCAAAACGAATCCTAAAACTAATAGTAGAAAAATCTAAATATAAACTCCAAACCAAATTAAGCCCCACCCCAACCCTTAACAACTTGAAACTTAGTTCCCTAAAAATAAAAAAAGTAAACCCTAAACCTAAAGCGGAATGAATTGTAACATCAAACCCTTAAAGAAAGCTCAAACCTAATCATAAAATTAATTGAACATCAAAGCAATTAAACACTAACCCTAGCCCAAATTTACCCTAGCCTTACACTAGAACAAATTGAACCCTAACATGTAAATCATATTTGAATACTAAAGTAAATTAAACCCTAACCCTGAGCCTAATCAAATATTATAAGAAATTAAACCAAACAATTGTCAAATTTTTGTTGCTCATTTAATCCAAACAAATCAACGGTACATATAATCAAATCAAATCCTAACAATTTTAAAACATAACCTTAAACTATATTTAACTAAAACTTCACTCCATAATCTTAAATGAATACCAACCTTAACTTTGAGCCTAATGTAATTATAATCTTTAAACAAAAATATCGATCCTATAACTAAAAGTAAACCAAAGTGACTCCTAAACTTAATAGTAGACAAAGCTAAATTTAAACCCCACCCACAACCCTTAAAATTTTTAAACTTAGTTCCCTAACAATAAACAAAAGTAAGCCATAAACCTAAAGCATAACGAATTGTAACATCAAACCCCTAAAAAAATCTCAAACCTAATCATAAAACTAATTGAACATCAAAGAAAATTAAATACTAACCCTAGTCCAAATTTTACCCTAACCTTACACTAGAAAAAATTGAACCCTAACAAGAATCCTATATGAACACTAAAGTAAATTGAACCCTAACCCTAAGCCTAGTCAAATAGTATAAGAAATTAAACCTAAAAATTGTCAAATTTGTGATGTTCTTTTAATCTAAACAAATCGATGTACATAGAATCAAAACAAAATCCTAACCCTTTTAAAACACAATCTTAAATAATATTGAACTTAAGCCTCACTCCATAAGCTTAACTCAATACCAACCTTAATTTTGAACCTAATGTAATTATAATGTTTAAACAAAATCTTGATCCTATAACTAAAAATAAACCAAAATAAATCCTAAACCTAATAGTAGACAAAGCTATATCCAAACCCCAAACCAAATTAAACCCCACCTCAAACCTTAAAATATTGAAACTTAGTTCCCTAAACATAAACAAAAGTAAACCCTAAACCTAAAGTGGAATGAATTGTAACATCAAACCCCTAAAGCAAGTTCAAACCTAATCATAAAATGAGTTGAACATCAAACAAAATTAAATGATAACCCTAAAATTTTTTTACCCTGACCTTACACTAGAACAAATTGAACCCTAACACAAATCCTATTTTAACACTAAAGTAAATTTAACCCTAAGCCTAATCCTAATCAAACAATATAAGAAATTAAACCTAGCAATTGTTAAATTCATGTAGTTTTTTTAATCCAAATAAATCAACATGACATAGAATCAAATCAAATCCTAACCCTTTTAAAACATAACCTTAAACATTATTGAACTCAAACCTCAGTCCATAAGGTTAAATAAATACTATCCTCAACTTTGAACCTAATGTAATTATAATCTTTAAACAAAAGTATTAATGCTATAACTAAAAATAAACCAAAATGAGTATGAAACCTAATAGTTGAAAAAGCTAAATCCAAAGCCCAAACCAAATTAAACCCCACCCCTAACCCTTAAAAACTTGAAACTTAGTTCCCTAACAATAAACAAAAATAAACCCTAAACCTAAACTAAAATGAATTGTCATATCAAACCCTTATAGAAAGTTTAAACCTAATTAAAAAATCAACATTACATAGAATAAAATCAAATCATAACCCTTTTAAAACATAACCTTAAATATTATTGAACTCAAACCTCACTCAATAAGCTTAAATGGATACCAACCTTAACATTGAACCTAATGTAATTATAATATTTAAACAAAAATATTAATCCTATAACTAAAAATAAAACAAAATGAATCCTAAACCTAATAGTAAACAAAGCTAAATCCAAACCCCAAACCAAATTAAACCTAACCCCTAACACTTAAAAACTTGAAACTTAGTTCCCTGATAATAAACAAAAATAAACTGTAAACCTAAATTGTTAATAGTTGTAACATCAAACCCCTAGAGCAATTTTTAACATGATAATAAAACTAATTGAACATAAAACCAAATTAAATATTAACCCTAACCCAAATATTACCCTAACCATACACGAGAACAAATTAAACTCTAACACAAATCCTATTTGAACACTAAAGTAAATTGAACCCTAATCGTAAGCCTAATCTAACCATACAAGAAATTAAACCTAAAAATTGTCAATTTTGTGTTGTTCTTTTAATCCAAAAAAATCAACGAGACATAGAATCAAATCCAATCCTAGCCCTTTCAAAACATAACCTTAAACAGTATTTAACTCAAACCTCACTCCATAAGCTTAAATCAATACCAACCTTAACTTTGAACCTAATGTAATTATATTCTTTAAATAAAAATATAAATCTTATAACTAAAACTAAACCAAAATGATTCCTAAACCTAATAATAGACAAATCTAGATCCAAACCCAAACCAAATTAAACCCCACCCCTAATACTTAAAAATTTGAAACTTAGTTCCTTAACAATAACCCTAAAACAAGAATGATAGAGGGTGAAAAGAGAGAGATATAAGGAGAGGCAATGAGATAGAATCATAGCAAATTCTAACCCTCTTGAAACATAATCTTAAATATAATTAAACCCTATCCTTAGTCCATAATCTTAAATAAGTACCAAACTTAACTTTGAATGTAATGTAATTCTAACCTTCAAACAAATTATTAATCTTCAAACTAAAAATAAACCAAATTGAATCTTAAACCTAATAGTAAATGAAAACAAATCCAAATATCAAACCAAATTAAACCCTACCCATAGGACCAAAGAACTCAAAACTTAGTTCCCTAAAAATACAACAAAAATAAACCCTAAAAGTAAACCAAACTGAATTATGATCATAACCTTAAAGAAAGTTCAACCCTAATTATAAACGTAGTTGAGCATCAAACCTAAATTAAATACTAACCCTTACCCAAATTTTACTCCAACCTTACACTAAAACAAATTGAACCCTCACACTAAGCCAATTTGAGCACTAAAGTAAATTGAACCCTAACCCAAAACCTAATATAGAGAGAGTCATCAAGATAGATATATAATGGAAAGAGAAAGAGAGATAGGGAGGAAGAGTGGGAGGGACAAATAGAGATAATGGAGATAAGGAGGGAGGAAGAGAAGGGGAGAGAAATATAGGTAGAGGGTAGAGGAGAGTGGTGGGGGAAGGGGTAGAGCGAGAAATACAACTAGAAGGGTAGAGAAGAGAGGGGATGAAGGGAGGCAGAGATAATATTAGGAAGAGTTAGAGAGATATAGGTGGGAGGGTAGAAGAGAGAAGATAAATAGAATTTATTACTTTTTATTGTCATATATCTGAAACGCTTGTCCAAGACGTGTTTTCCTATTCTACTTATTCACATATTGGTCGAAAGACATACAATTAAAACATGATCACCAACCAAAACATCAATTGAAATACAACCTTTATAAAAGACTAATCAAAATTTAACTCTGACCCTTACTAAATCTCAAATCAAATTTAACCATTATAAATCTAATAAAATAATAAGCCACCTATAAGAACATATAATTGAACCCTAAGCCCACATCTAATCGAACAATAAACAAAATGAAACTATAAAACAAACACTAAACTATTCAATAGTGCAACAACTTAAACCATGACCCCAATCATATACAAAATTTAACCTTGAGTCTAATTTAAAAACACATTGAACCCTAGTCCATACATTGTACAAAATTAGAGCCAAACCCTAAAGTTAATTGAACATTAAACCAAATTGAACCCCAATCATAAACCAAAATAGTGTATCAGTGACAATAAATACAAACAAAATGATAATTAAATCTAGTTAAGTACTAAACCTTATTTTAACCCCTAACTCTAACCCTATCCCTATCAGTAAACCAAATTTAACCTTAATCATTTAAAACTTATAAAATGTTATCCTACACCTACACTAGATTGAACCCATACATTAAAAAAAAATTGAAACCTGACACTAAACTAAATTAAACCCAAATCCTAAACAAAATTGAACGCTGACTATAAGATAACTAAACAGAAAGATAAATGAAAACCTAATTGAAAATTAAACCAAATTGAACCCTAATTCTAAACCAAATTATGCCCTAAAGCTAAGAGTAAACAAAATTGAACCTGATTGCAAACCAAAAGTATAAACTAAAACTAACACTAAACCAAATTGAATTCTAATCGTAATAATTAAAGAAATTGAATTATAACCCCAAACATAATTGAACATTATGTTAAGTTTTAGGATAGCTGCAAATGTAATAGCACTCTATGTTATATGTATTTTTCAAATGCAACAATCTCTCTTTCATTTATATTGGGAATGAGGATAGGAGAGACATGTCCCTTCATGGGACATGTCTATTCATTATTATTTATAAGAAAGGACATGCCTCTTCCCATT
>MU224136.1:1888739-1904214 GCA_018584345.1 Thuja plicata | reverse complement strand
CCTCTTCCCATTAATTATAATTTAATCAATCTTATAATGTTTCATCAATCAATTATTAATTAAGAATAATATAATAATTTAATATTAAATATTAAATTTCATATGATTAATAATAATATAACATATACATTATATTATTATTAATCAACATATATTATATGTATTCTAATGATCATACGACTGAAGCTACAAACATTAACACTCTCTCTTATCTAGGGAGGATGATCAAACAAAATGTGTAGTGGTCTCTCGTGTCAACACTTATGACCCTTACCATAGCTACACAAAACATAAAAACTCCCTCTTAGTTAGGGAAGATAAAATTCATCAAAATAAAATTCACAAAAGATCCATTACTTTTAAGAGAGAAGATATCATCTCATCCTGATATCAAGAGATATGGTTTGACCAAGCATATCAAGTCTCATGATATTCACCATAACTCAAAAAATATTTTAGATATCACCTCAATAAGATATCAGAGATATGGTTTGACCAAGAATATCAAATCTCATGATATTCACCATAACTCAAAAGTATTTTAGATATCACCTCAATATGATATCAGAGATATGGTTTGACCAAGAATATCAAGTCTCATGATATTCACCATAACTCAAAAGTATTTTAGATATCACCTCAATATGATATCAGAGATATGGTCTGACCAAGAATATCAAGTCTCATGATATTCACCATAACTCAAAAATATCCTATAGGTAATGTGCACTTACCATAAGAACATTCACATCATCTATTATGAATTGTTTCAACCATCACAAGATGTCTATCACAATAGAAGATGCCATCTATCATGATTTGTTTTAGCCATCACAAGATGTCTATCACAATAGAAGTTGTCATCTATCATGATCTATTTCAGCCATCACAAGATGTCTATCATAATAGAAGTTATCATCTATCATGATCTGTTTCAGCCATCACAAGATGTCTATCACAATAGAAGATCAAGTTATTCTAAGATCGTCACCTTTCAATAACTTTAGCAAATACAAGTGATAATCATTTAGAAGTCGTCACTTCCTCATGATTTACACAGGGGGTAGGCCCATTAAAAAATATGGAGTCACACATATGACATCCATCATGCCTCAGTTCAAAGGGTGAAAATAAGGGATTTCACCTCAAACTTCTCTCATAGAGAAGAACTCATTGAGAAGATATCAATCTGTTGATCATCCAAGATTGCTTAAGATGAAATTTCAGACTCCCTCTGAGTTTGGTATCACTCTTTTAGCTCCTTGTCTAAAGTTACCTCTGAATATGATATTAATCTTCTTTTTCCTGCAAGATCGTCTCCAGAAAAGATCAAGACAAATAACTCTTATAGTACGTATAGAAATATAGATGAGAGAGATACTATAATGAGTAGATAAATGTAATATTCAAAAATAATAAATACTTATCTGCGCATCAAAATCCTTGACACAAATTGCTTCAATGAAGGTCCATATACATAAAATTATAAAACACCTTCTCATATTATTTGAGAGACATCTCTCCTAAGAATTATCTCCCCACACTAAGCATGGTTCAAATAGAAATGTAACATTGGTTATTATTCTCCCCCCACAATGTACAATTCCCACTCTTATATCATTGAAAAATTCATGTTTTCTTATGAAATGAATTAATTTATCCAAGAGAAGTGACACTCTATTATTAATTAATTCTTTCTAGAAAGAGACGCACTTCCTTGAATACATTCTTCTTTGTTAATGCTTGACCACGATCATAACAAATTAATATATCTCTTTAATGAAAGTCGCTTTCAGTAATTTCACATAGACCCGTACACATTCCATCATAACTTTTGAATACAAGACTTTATCTCTAATCGCTTCAGTGCAATTTTGGAAATTAGGTTTTCACCAACATATCCAAAATGTAGCACAATCCAACAGTGGATTTGTGAGATATTGTCATTTTATTGAGACTGTATTTTCTGAGATAGTCACACATTCACCATCAACAAACTGCTCTCTTACATTTGTAGCCTGGCTCTGATACGATGTTAAGTTTTAGGCTAGATACAAATGTAATAGCACTCTATGTTATATGTGTTTTTCAAATGCAACAATCTCTCTTTCATTTATATTGGGAATGAGGATAGGAGAGACCATGTCTATTCATTATTATTTATAAGAAAGGACATGCATCTTCCCATTGATTATAATTTAATCAATCTTATAATGTTTCATCAATCAATTATTAATTAAGAATAATTTAATAATTTAATATTAAATATTAATTTTCATATTATTAATAATAATATAACATATATATTATATTATTATTAATCAATATATATTATATGTATTCTAATGATCATACAACTGAAGCTACAAACATTAACAAAACAAAATTGAACCATATCCCTAATATTAAATCAAAATGAACTCTATAATAAGGATAAACCCAAGCCTCCAAAAAATTTAACGAAGAAAATAAACAAAAATAAAATTATAATGGTAAAACACACTAGAGCTCAAATCTTATGATTACTATATGGACATAAATTCAAATCAAATTTAGGGAATAAATTAGGCACACTTCATGCCACTTTTGGTGCCCCCAAATAGGATCCATTCCATGTTTAAAATTGGTGTTGAAATAGGCCTAAGTAACGCTGACTTTAGCATCCCAAGCATATTACATTTCTGGGTCAAAGTCAGCATCAATCACTGCACCATTAAACATAACAAACCAATGCACCGTTAAGCATTAATATTTTTCAAATTTAAAATAATTGCATTAAGTTCGTAGTAAACATTCACTATCGTGTCCACCAATGAATCCAAAAAAAATAAAAAAATTCCCACTAGCGTTAAACTTACCGACATATGTCGCTCTGATTTTTTGTTTCTTTTGTTTTTTAGGTTGCTCTTGTTGATCTCTTAGTTTTCAATTTAGTCGCCCTCTTTTATTTTGTTTCCAGATACAAAGCATAGGATAGACAGTGTTTATAGTGTTTGGCCACCTAGTTTAAATTATTTGGAAGACAAAGAGTACAAAATAGATGGATAGAAATCGACCCCATGATTTCACTTTAAACATGAAAACCAGGTATGCTTTTCCTTTTGGTTCAATTTGAATCCAGATTAAGATATTTAAATAGAATTTTTAGTAATATGTTTCTAGAAAAGGGATGCCACATGGTAGAGAATGGTCAAGATTCGGTTAATTTGGGTTATTTTGGTGGTCTTATTTTTGCATTATTCATTCCATCACAAGGTTTCAATGAATCGCACTTTCTCATAGAATGTGCAGCTTATGACGATATTAGGGCTCATTATGAAATCATCTGGCTCATTATGGAATCATCTTCAAGGATAAAAACATGTATAGTTTATTTAAAGAATATAAGATCAACCAAACTGCTGGTTTTTGGGATAAAATTCATAACAAAAGATCAAAAAGGAAACGAATATGGAAATTGCTTCATGTTGTGGTATTTTGGTCCCTTTGACTGTTTGGTCTCATGGATATTATTAAAATCATTAAAATTTTAGCAAGAAGATTAATTGGTTCTCTCCTGGTCTCTTAGATCGTTGGTCTTCTGGACATCATTAAAATTCCTTTGTTCATTCATTCATTCGTCAAGGTAAACCTCTCTCATTTATTTCCCATTTCTTTTAAATCACCCATTTCTATTAATTTATATGATTGGTGGCTTGATTTCATACCATAAAGTGGATGAAAAATTTTATACTTGGAAATGTGTAGTTCATTTTTCTTCACAGACTCGACAAAAATAATTTCCCATGCGTCACCTCAAAATGTCAAGCAATAGAGGGAAGGGAGCAGACTCTTTCGACAATGAGGTAGATTTGTAAACGTTTCCATTATTTCTTTGGTTTTTAGTGTTTATTTTTTTATTAAGAAGAAACTTATTTATTATATGTATAGGGACATGAGAGTGACAAATAAAAAGAGGTATTGGCTTTCATATTGGGGGAAAAGGCACATAGCAAACTGGATCGGGTGGACTTGACAATGCTTGCCAGATATATAGAAAAATGATCTAGTAAAGACCCTATAAAATTATAACCAAATCAAGTGTGTCAAAGGAAATCAATTTATTCCCAACCAATCCTGGATTGAGCATAAGAAACTCTAAGAGTTTGGAAGAGGGAACAAAGACTTCCAATGTCCCAACCACTCTTGCAACACAAACTTCTTCTAGCATGTCACGCTTTTCATCTTCAATTGGTAGCTATAATAGAAAGATAGAATACAGTGTGGTTTCAATGGAATTCTGAATGACAAATGCTAGAAAAACATTTGTAAATAGGTTGAAGGAAGCACGCCTTCAATGGTTCAAAGACCATCTACATTTTCCATTCTCAAAGATACCCACAGACCTGCAAAAAAAAGTTATCCAAGACATGGAGACTGAAATTGGCACAGGTTGGTCTATAAGGAAGATAAAGCTACGAATGTCTCAAAACTGCAAGTGATTTGTGTAGCCAAACAAAGAAGATAAAAAAATCCCTCCTGAGCTAAGGGTCATAAAAAGGCCAATTGATGTAAGTGTGAAAGTATAGAAATAACTTGTAAAAGCATATGAGAAGTCTGAGGCGTGGAGGAAGTCAGGCGAGGAGAGTACACAGGTATTTGAATTTTATCATAAGATTATAACAAATTTATTAGACAATTCTTCAATGTTATTTGTGCATAGTTAAACTGAATCAATATATGTTTCAGGATAAGGGCTCTAAGGCTAGGCTTGTCAAACTTTGTGCCATGCATCACAGTGGCTAGAAAGGTTTATAGACCTTTATTTGTACATTTGTAAGTATATTTAATATGCTAAATGATATTTTTTTAATTTTCTAGGAAAAAGTTAATGATTGCATATTAATTAGTTTCACTAGTCCAAGTGCGATGTTTTGACTGGAGGAGAAATATGGCCGACATCCAACACAATTTGAAAAGGACATGATACAAAGAAAAAAGTGGACTGATTTTATAATCTGGATGGAGAACGAGGTGTTAGGGTTTTTTCTTGCTAAACTTTCAAGAGGTGCTTGAATACTTGATTAACTCTATGACTCCCAATATTTGAAACTAATGATCCAAGCAAGAGAAAAATCTAATTGATGTGGATTTATTATAATATTTGGGGAAACTTGTTATCACCTCCTTGTTTTTAGGTTTCACAACACCCAGGTAGGTATTACCTATATATAATCGTTGTCTCACAGTATTAGTAAATGTGGATACTAATTTGCTGCTTGTTTACTGTATTATCTTGTAAATTACTCTGCATAAGACTCAAAACAACTTGACATAGAGCTTAACCATGAAAACTATTGAAATGATAACAACAAATAGTAGTGCTTTAAGGATGTTCATCCTTCTTCTTTTTAAGTTCTCAGAGCTTAGGAAGGGTGGCCTATTTTAATCCTCTCTCAAAGGGATTAGTAAAAGGAATTGTATATCTTGATACAATTACTTAAACTTATATGTGTCTGACTGTAAATGTAAGAGATTTGTATATTTTGAATTACTTGGATGATGATAAATCATTCAACAGATTCTAGACCAGTGCTTATCCTTGGGCTTTAGAGTCAAAGATGCAAATCCACAGAAAAGTAAATAAAGATACTATAGATTGCCTTACAACCTATAGGCAACTCAAGTAAGATGCCTTACAAATTACCCTGTCACTTCCACATCACTGTATCAAATCCTTAGATATTGTTATGCTCCCTGAAACTACTCACAAAACTTAGTTCTTCCCTTGAAAGAAACTTGCAAGAAATTAGATAACTACCTTGTAACCAATATGCTTAAAATGCCTTATAGATTAAACATAAAAGAGCATACACAATAAATAAAGAGACAACAACATTATAGAAGAGAAGCTGCATTGTATTTTATTTATATTTTGGATTCATACATATAAAGACCAAAAGCTCAAAAAACTTAGACACAAATCTGTAGTCTGGCTTACAATTATATTTCACCACCTTTTCTATTAAAATATTTACCTATATATATATCTAAACCATCTTGGAATCCTTAAGGAAAGGATGCAAAAATCTACGGATGGTTTTAGATACCTAACCCTAAATACAGATAAAACAAAAGATAAGATAAACCAAGCGGTGGAAAGACAAAACAAAGGATGAAATCTGGTTTACTCTTTTGTCTTCATGTGATCTTCAAAATCTTTGGTTGTGTATGCTGAGGATAGTCTATGATTTGATTTTGGTGATGACTAACCTGCTTGTCTTCCAAGAAATTTGTACAAGGTTCTCTGACATTCCTTTATTCCTCATCAATTATGTCAAGGTCAATTGTGGTAGGCTTCTTCTTCTTAGGCTTTGTCATTATATCCCATGCTTCCACATCACTCTCTGTAGGCCAACTAAAACTTTGAATATCTTGCAATTGTGCTTTCTGCCTATCCCACCTGGAATCTGTATTTCCTTTAACATCTATCACAAATTTATTCATGTCAGTCTCAGCCTTGAATGCTTCATCCAGGATTTTATTGTAGCATTCCATATCAAAATCTCCAATTGCAATAAATGTCTCTTTACTAGGAAACTTGCTATCAAAATCTTCCCTCCAAGCCACCCAAGCTTTGATCTAATTGTCTTCTCCCTTGAGTGGAGGAATGAATCTATTGAAATCTGCTCCAAATAGGCTCAATCTTGCCTCAATCTGATTTAACTTACCTTTGAAGAAAGGTAAAGTTACATTTATTTTGGCTATCTCTTCACCAACCCCAGTCACTATCTCTGGCAAATCCTTCCTATGTGGCTGTAAAGAAGCCAACCTTTCAAAAAGTTGTGTCCTATTTGACCAAGTTGAAAAATAAGGATTCAAAATATTAAGGTAACTAGTTGCCTTAGCATGTAAAATAGGTAATTTATTATATGCAGCTAGTACCAAGTCAGTTTTATCTTTCAGGATATCTATCCTGTGCTAGAAAATATTTATTAATGGTCCATAGACCCTCTCATTACACTCACTTATCCCTTCCCTTGTTTCTGCATTGTTCCCTGTTTCCACTGTCTAGACTTCTGCATTTACACTGTCTTTGGGTGTGGCAGGGATAAATTTAGGATTTTCTAATAATTTCCTAGTCAAATCCTCAATTGAATTTTCTAAAACATGTATCTTAATGTAGCACATCTCCCTATCTTTGGCTATGGCACTAGCCTCACTTATCAAAATATCACATTTCTGGGATAGATGCGTTGTTTTATCCTCATTAGATGTGCCCAATAAGTCAAAATCTGAGAAATCTCCATGTCATTTGTGTTGTTGACTGACCATACCATCTGATTTCCTACCATGCTCTCTTGAATGCTTAACAGAGCTAGTTTCTGATCTTTAGGGGCTAGGCTCCACATTGCAACTGCTTGAGATTTTGGATCATATCCAAAACCTTTTATCATTTTGCCAACTTGTACTTCAGATGTCAATTTCATGTCTCGCTACCTTCTAATTTGATCTATTATGAAGGCTAATGCTAGATCCCAACCCTCAACAAGTAACACACCACTTTCTTTAACCAACTTCCTGGCCTCCTCAGGAGTTATTTCTTCAGAATCAGGATCATAATTTTGTATGGATAGGAGGGCCTCATTAGTGACTAGTTCTCCTCCCTCCAATCTTAGTTTTTCACTCACTTGTCTTTGTTTATTCCACCTAAGGAAATCTTTGAACTCCTGAGTTTTGATGAAATTGTCATCATCAAGGAACTTTTGTTGATGGATAATTCTTTCATCAATACCAGTTAGGAGAGGTAATTCAATTTCTTCTTTAACCTCTTGTTGTAATTTCTTTCCTTTTCTAATCTCTTTCCTCAAATGGTGATCATAAGGTCTATTACCAGGAATAAGGGCACTCACTCTATCCTTCTTCTTTCCCTTTCTTACATAGGTTAAAGCATGTAAAGATTCACCAATATCAAGCTTTTGCCTTTTGAAAGTAGGCTCATCAATAGTCTCATGCTCTGGGACCTTTGTTAGGTCAAAAATATACTCCCGTTCTTCTGCTGCAATCTTTAATGTTACAACTTGGTAATCTGGGTGAGCTGTAGGAGAAGGATAGCCTTGATCACTATCATCATCATACTCTGACTCTAAATTTTCTCTATGGCCCTTTTCAGGCACCACTAGTGCTTCTTCCAGCTGATTACACAGAAGTGTGTGATTTTGAATCATTGCATCTATCCTCTTGAGATAAGGAAAATTAGGGTAGAACCCTCCAAAACTCATCCCTTTTCTCTTGACCTGCCTTTCCAAGTCCATAAGTTCTTGGATCTTATCTTCTCTTCTCATCACTTCTTCTTCTTCCAAAATATTGCTAATAGCATCCTCCTTCATACCCTCTTCATGTACATATTTATATGGTATGGTAGGGGTTAGAAGCTTCTTGGCTTCCTCAATGAATCCTTCAATATCATTGCATTTGCAAAAGGCTACACTCATCTTGTAATGAATCATCCAATTATTTATTGGATCTATGGCCTTATTGTCAATTATAAACTGGTACACTTTGAACTTTCTAGCGGTAAATGTCCCCTTTCTATGTGGTGCCAAGTGTTCTTTATCTGTCAACATTAGTTGCCAGGTAAATTCCATTGTAGCTATCCTAGTTGGAACATGATATGGGAGAATGTGAGGAGGATGTGAATATCCATATACTCTTATCATCATAAAGTTGTTTCCCAAGTAGAAATCTCCCCAATTATGATCACCAAGCCACTTATCAACATGCTCACATGGCCTCAAAAGATGCAATACTTTTGCAGGCAACCTAGTCTTGTTCACTCCTAGGCCTTGCATTATAGGTTATACAATCCAATTCTCAAATCCATAGAAATCACAATCTTTAGCAGTGTAGTTCCACACTCTGATCCAGAATTCAATGAGACTGGGCTGATTGAAATGGAACCTTTGGGGATTCAAATTTTGTATATCCATTATGGGATAATTGAAATAAAGCAATAAATGCATCAAAATAGAATAATGCAAAAACTTGGGCTCTTTGTCCTTCTTCTTAATAGCAAAAAAACCCTCATGCATCCTATCAATAATATACTGGATATAATCATAACTAGTGCTTATATACACATCCTGTATATCTAAAACCATCATCAAAATACCATCATTTATCCTCTCTACACCTCCATCCCTCCATAGCACTCTAGACAATGCATAGGATATATATTTCATGTAGTGGTTTAAATCTTTATAACAATAAGGAGCCAAACCTGCTATAGGGGAAATATAATTCCTTGTCTCCTTTGGCATGTGTTTCTTTATCATATTTCTGACAACCTTAGACTACCTTTCATACCTCTCTTCTTATTTTTTGAGGTTGATTTCAGTTGACGTTTGATAATAAAGGTTAAATGCTTACATAAATGAATTTCTATTCAAAGAAAGTAACACAGTCCCATCTCTCTTCTTAATTGTTTTACTAAGCTCATCATAATTTTTTGCTAGGGATAAAATAAAATTAGCATCTACAAACACATTAGGAACTAATAACCTAGCCAGTCTACATGTCCAAGGATTCTTAATAGGCACAATTGCATCACAATTTTTATAAAAGTAATTGAACAGAGAATAACCTGATGTTCCTGGTGTCTTCGCATCTCTGATGTTGACCAACTCATCAACCAGGATATCAACATTTTCTTTCTTATTCTATTTAGAACCTATCAATAATTTCAGGAACTCATCTGAATAGTTCCTCTTTCCCTTGGCATCATCATCTACATCATCGTTTCTTCCACTTGTTTAAGCCATACTCAATGGTTGAGTCATCTTGTTCTGTTATGTTCTGTTCTCAATTTCTGGCACCGAAATTGAAACAAATCTATCACAGGAAACCCTTACTTTGAACTGAAATGTATTGAAATAATTTGAGAGCACTGAAAATCACACCAATTTCTTTGAATTCTGTAAAAACTTAGCTCAATTCACTCTTCAGAAAGGCAACAATTCTCACTTTTCTCAGACACATAAAACTTAACAAATTCTCCACTTCTGAAAAATCTAAGTGCAAGGTAAGTGATAATGAACACAATACCGTCTATTTATGGAAAAATTCTCAAAGTACGTAGGTCATTATTGGAAAATCCATCATTTATGCCTTCAATTTCACATATTGTGCCATTAATACAAATTCTAGCTGTAGCCTTTGATCATGACAGGCAATCTAATTCGAATGAATGACAAATTCATGAAAATTCTTATTAAAATTGATCAAAGGTTAAAAAATGATGCAATTGGATCTTTTCATCAACTTTCCCAGCTTGTCATTACTGTTCTGCCTTCCTATTGGCCAGTGACTTTTCAACCGTAACATGTCAGCATCAATTTTAACTTTTCCTCACTGTATTCATCATTTTCCTTATCTGGCGACCTAGTGACTGTGCTTTATCTCTATGTCACTTAACATTTCTTTTAACTCTAAATTATTTTGGAGAACTGGCGACAACATGTGTTCCTTTACTTTAGTTTAACCTTAGTCAACTTCTGGCGATCACGTGACTGAAGAAATCCAAGTCGCAAAAAGAAAATCCTGACTTTGAGTTTATCATATGACATCCCATCCACTGTAGATCTCCTTGTAATCGGATGCTTATTGCTTGCTAAATCTCTTAATCATATTAATCCTTTATGAGACTTCACAACTTAAGCTTATGTCACTTAATCGCTAAATAATTATCACTTAATTATTTTATACTGGAGACTTGGCGACTATAGTTAAATGTTACATTTATTTCCTTCTATCTCTAAGTTGCTTAAAGAAATTACCTTTAACCTTTTCACCTGAAGACTTGACAACTACCATTTTTTTTTTCATTTTTGATCATCCAACGGCTCTGCTAAGTCTCTAAAACCTTCATAAAAACCCTAACTTACTTGGAGACCTGGCGACAAGAATATAATATTCTCTTTAGTCTCTTAGTCACCAGATGTCAAACTTCACATTCTTAGACTACGCGACTGCATATTTTAATCACTTATATTTTGGAATATGTGTCTCTTTATTATTGCTCGTCTCTTAATCACTGAATGAATGCTGACTTGTCAAAACTGATCAGCGACTATGCAACAACCGTATATCTTTTCTTCGCTTTATCTCCAAGTCTCTGAATCCTTTACCTTAACTCACTTTTTATCACAAGACTCAGCGACAATGTAATCTTTAAAACTCACCGCTTAACTCTAATTTGATCTGAAGACACCGCGACCACAGTATATCAAAGTCGCCAAATAATTTACTAACTACAAGGCTTATAGCAAGACTTTTTGACCACCGTTAGATCTTTTATCTGATGGACGGTTACCGCTCAATCTCTTAACCAAAGTGGCATATTCCTTTTCTCTTGGAGATAATGTGACAAGAGCATTCCGCTGAGTCTCTAAACCAAATGGAATATTCTTTCAACATTCAGAGACTTGGTGACCTGTCTAAAAATCACATGATTTATTTCATAACCTATTCTCAAAAAAGGTAACGTTAAAACATAACCCTGACTTGCAAATTAGGGATTTTTCATATTTCAAATGAAAATGACCCAAAGGCTTAGGGTTTCTGGTCTTTTAAAAAGGATTTTGAGGTCAACAGACTTATTTGCAGTAGGATATTACCATTTTCAACTATGAACTCAACTTTCAGGGTACAGGAAAGGCAGGCATTCTCAAAATTTTCAAGACAAACTTCAAAACAGGAAAAACAACCAACAGTGGCTCTATCTGTGGATGGCTAAATGCAAGTTTATGGCAAAGAATCATAGAATCTCTGGTTGTAGACCTCTTATTCGGTGAAGACTAAACTATAGCTCAAAGGGAAACACACAACATAAAAGAAAACCTACCCCTATACAATATGGTACAAATTTACTGGTGCTTAAAACTTTGTTTTCAATTGAAGAAAGGTTTCAAAAATTGCCCATGCACTAGAAAATCATATTCTTCATCATCCATGTTCTTCAAAATATAGGAATCTTTCCCAAAGCTTTTAGAAATAATGAAAGGCCCCTGCCACAAAGATTCAAACTTTTTATGCTTACCTTTGTCTTCTGATCTTACATTCCATTGGAGCACTAAGTCACTAGATACAAAATTTCTACAACTTTCTCTTTTATCAAATAGATACTTCATTTTTTGTTACAACTTTATGTTTTCTTTCTATCCTTCTCTTTTGATCTCATCAAGCTCAGTCAACTGTAACATTATGTCTTTCATTGGATCTGAAACTTCTAATTCTTCCTCTTGTATGAACTTGTATATAGGTACCAAATTATTTACAGGCATCCTAGCTTTAAAACCATATAATAGCTCAAATGGTGATCTACCAGTAGCCTTCTTAACTATTATTTTGTTATCCTACAAGGCTAATCTCAACCTTGTATGCCAAGCTCTCTTGTTCTTTTCTAAGGTTTTCCTTAAAATTTTCAGAATACTTTTGTTACTGGATTCTGCCTGGCCATTTGCATGGGGATGAAATGGGGATGAATATGATATTATAATCCCATATTCATTGCAAAATTCTTTGATCTCATCAGATCTGAAACACATGGCATTATCCATGACCAATTTGGCTAGGACACCAAATCTTGTTAAAATATTTTCCAATAAAAACTCTGTAACTATCTTACTTGTTGCTTTTTTAGTGGGGATAACCAATATCCATTTAGTAAAATAATTAATAGCCACTAATATCCAACTGTGTCCTCCACTAGAATTCTCTAAAAATTCTCCAATAAAGTCAATACCCCACATGGAAAAAGGTGCCTTAGCACTTACATGATTTAACAGTAGGGCACCTGAGAACTTTAACTTGTTTGAAAATCTTTGGCAAGGCTCACACTTCTGGACAAATTCATAGGTATCTTTAAAAACACTGGACCAATAATACCCTGCCCTTAAAATCTTATGAGCAGTAGTTTTTGCAAAAAAATGCCCACCACATATCCCAGCATGCATTTCATTCAATATTTTTTTAGCTTGATTTTTATCCAAACATAACAGTAACACACCATTTTTATCCTTCCAATATAGGTCTCCTTGAATTAAGGTGTACTTCTGAGCTTGCAACTTCATACTACTCTTTTGATTTTCTATCATATTATCAGGACACTTGGCATTTTTCAAGAAAAACACAATATCAATATAAAATGGTTGTCTTTCTATACTTGTGACTATCTGATCCTGTGTCTCTACATCATTTACTTGAACTAAATCCAAATTATCCTCTATCATGAGTTTGGCCAAACCCTGACCCCTTACTAACTTTGTAATGTGGATTTCAAGATTGAATTCTTGTATTCTATTTACCCACTTACACCTCTTACCAGTGACTTTTGACTGAATAATAATATCCTTTACTGCTAAATGTGGGACATATGCTTGTACTTTAGCACATACCAAATATGGTCTAAAATATTTTACAACTTTTACTAAATCATATACCTGCTTCTCCATCATCTCATAATTTAACTCTAAAGCTTGAAGAGATTTACTATAAAAGGAAATTGGATTCTCAAACCCTTGTTCACCCTTTTGTAGTAACACAACAACAATTGTATGATCAGATGCAAATGAAAACAAAGAAAAGGGCTTACTATAATCACGTGATTTTAAAACAGGAGCCTCTTGCACTGCCTTCTTTATTTTCTCAAATGTCATTTGAGCTTCTTCATTCCAATTAAATTTTTCATCTTTCTTTAGAAACTTTATGATTGGTTTGACAATTGCTTCAAATTTTTCTATAAACCTTCTGACAAAATTAATCTTTCCTAAGAAATATTGTACTCCTTTCAGGTTCTTTGGAGCAATGACCTTCTAGATTGCTTCTACTCTTTTAGGGTCTATTCTTACCCCATCCTTAGACACTATGTGTCCTAGCAACTTTCCTACCTGTATTTCAAAATGACATTTCTTAGGATTCAATGAAACACCATATTCTAAAGCTTTATTAAAAAATTTATTCAGGTGTTCACAATGATCTTCAGCTTTCTTAGAATATGCAGTTATATCATCCTGATATATGACCATGAACAAGTTAATAAATTATTTAAAAGCAACATCCATAGCCCTTTGAAAAGTTGCTCCTGCATTTATCAGTCCAAATGGCATTCTGATATAAACATAGGTTCTCCAAGGAGTGGTAAATGCAATCTTGTATAGTTCTAATTCTTTAACTAAAACCTGGTTATATCCTGAGAAACCATCCATCATTGACAAAAACTCACAACCAGTCACTTTGTGTAACATTGCCTCCATATTAGGTAAGAAATAATGATCTTTTAATGAAGCAATATTTAAATTTCTGAAATCCACACACAACCTGATGTCACCATTCTTTTTACTCACCGGTACCAAGTTTGAAATCCATGTTGAGGGTCTGATAGGCTGGATAATCCCAGCATCCTTTAACTTCATTAACTCTTGCTGCATCTTAGGAGCCAGTAAAGGATTGATAGGCCTCTATTTTTGCCTAAATGGTTTTACCTCTAATTTAAGTGGGATCTCATGTTGGAAAAGGTCTTCCCTATAAGCTTTTAAGTCCTCATATGACCATGCAAAAACATGCTCATATTTTCTCAATATTTAATCAAATTTGTCCTTATATGAGAATCCAAACCTTTTCCAATGTAAACAACTTGAGGACTAGTTTCTGATCCTAAGTTTATTTCCTCCAAGTCCTCAGTCTTAGCATTGCTTATTTTTGTTGAATCATCATGTTGACTACTAAACAATGCTTCAAGTTCAACCAGACCCTTAGGAATTTGATTAGAACCTAATTGGACAACCTCACTTCCTAAAACATAGTCTTTACCATCATTATTTTCAAGCAAAGTACTGCAATCTATGCTTTGGTTCTCATAATGGTCTAGACATTGAATGAATCTCATAATATCTTGGTCATCCTGAAAAAATTGTCAGTTGTATATGTTATCTGGAACAACTAGTCTTGTCTTGACTTCCAATATTGACACCCCATGTAAGGTCTGATCATCAGTTTTCAGAGCAACATTTGCTAAGAAATCTTCCATTATATTCTTTGACCTTTCTATCTAGATTATATCAAAGGCATCAAACATTTCAATTTGATCCCAAATAGCATATTTATACATTTTTAATCTATCATTCTTTACTGCATATTTGGATTTGATTTGGGCTACCACTAATTGAGAATCACCACAAACCTTTAAACATTTAATTCCATGTTTGATGGCAATTTCTAGCCCTAAAGACAAAGCCTCATACTCTGTAGTATTATTTGTACATTGGAAGGCTAATAAAAAGGAATATTTAAAAGTTGTACCTAATGGAGATTCCAATAACACACCAGCTCCTGACCCTTCTTTTGAGCAAGCTCCATCAAAATACATTTTCCACAATCCATCACTTTGTACACTCAACTCTTTGACCAGAGGATCAATATTTTCACTTTGATGATAATG
>MU224136.1:1839395-1885086 GCA_018584345.1 Thuja plicata | reverse complement strand
CAATATTTGAAACTAATGATCCAAGCAAGAGAAAACTCTAATTGATGAGGATTTATGATAATATTTGGGGAAACTTATTATCACCTCCTTCTTTTTAGGTTCCACAACACCCAGGCAGGTATTACCTGTATATAATTGATGTCTCACAATATTAGAAAATGTGGATACTGATTTGCTGCTTGTTTACTGTATTATATTGTAAATTACTCTGCATAAGACTGAAAACAACTTGACATAGAGCTTAACCATGAAAATGATTGAAATGATAACAGCAAACAATAGTGCTTTAAGGATGTTCATCCTTCTTCTTTTTTAGTTCTCAAAACTTAGGAAGGGTAACCTATTTTAATCCTCTCTCAAAGGGATTAGTAAAATGAATTGTATATCTTGATACAATTACTTAAACTTATATGTGTCTGACTATAAATGTAAGAGATTTGTATATTTTGAATTACTTGGCTGATGATAAATCATTTGATAGATCCTAGACCAGTGCCTATCCTTGGGCTTCAGAGTCAAAGATGCAAATCCACAGAAAGGTAAATAAAGATACTATAGATTGCCTTACAACCTATATGCAACTCAAGTAAGATGCCTTACAAATTACCCTGTCACTTCCACATCACTGTATCAAATCCTTATATATTGTTATACTCCCTAAAACTACTCACAAAACCTAGTTCTTCCCTTGAAATAAATTTGCAAGCAATTAGATATCTACCTTGTAACCAATATGCTTAAAATGCCTTATAGATTAAACATAAAATAGCATACAAAATAAATAAAGAGACAACAACAATATAGAAGAGAAGTTGCACTGTATTTTATTTATATTCCTGATTCATACATATAAAGACCAAAGGCTCAAAAAACTCAGACACAAATATGTAGTCTAGCTTACAATTATATTTCACCACCTTTTCTGTTACAAAATTTAGCTATATATATATCTAAACCATCTTGGAATCCTTAAGTAAAGGATGCAACAAGCTTCAAATGGCTTTAGATACCTAACCCTAAATACAAATAAAACAAAAGACAAGATAAACCAAGTGGTGGAAAGACAAAAAAAAAGATGAAATCTGATTTGCTCTTTTTTCTTCATGTGATCTTTGACATCTTTGGTTGTGTATGCTGAGGATAGTCTATGATTTGATTTTGGTGATGACTAACCTACTTGTCTTCCAAGAAATCTGTACAAGGTGCTCTAACATTCCTTTATTCCTCATCAAATATGTCAAGGTTAATTATGGTAGGCTTCTGCTTAGGCTTTGTCATTATATCCCATGCTGCCACATCACTCTCTACAGGCCAACTAAAACTTTGAATATCTTGCAATTGTGATTTCTACCTATCCCACCTGGGATATGTAATTCCTTTAACATCTGTCACAAATTTATTCATGTCAGTCTCAGCCTTGAATGCTTCATCCAAGATTTTATCGTAGCATTTCATATCTAAATCTCCATTTGCAATAAATGCCTCTTTACTAGGCAACTTGTCAAAATCTTCCCTCCAAGCCGCCCAGGCTTTGATCTAATTGTCTTTTCCCTTGATTGGAGGAATGAATCTATTGAAATCTACTCCAAATAGGCTCAATCTTGCCTCAATCCGATTTAACTTACCTTTGAAGAAAGGTAAAGTCACATTTATTTTGGATTCAAAATATTAAGGAAACTAGTTGCCTTAGCATGTAAAATAGGTAATTTATTATATGCGGCTAGTACCAAGTCAATTTTATCTTTTAAGATATCTATCCTGTGCTAGAAAATATTTATTAATGGTCCATAGACCCTTTCATTACACTCACTTATCCCTTCCCCTGTTTCTACATTGTTCCATGTTTCCTGTCTGGACTTCTGCATTTACGCTGTCTTTAGGTGTGGCAGGGATAACTTCAGGCTTTTCTAATAATTGCCTAGTCAAATCCTCAATTGAATTTTCTAAAGCATGTATCTTAATGTAGCACATCTCCCTATCTTTGGCTATGGAACTAGCCTCACTTATCAAAATATCACATTTTTGGGATAGATGCTTTGTTTTATCCTCATTCAGATGTGCCCAATAAGTCAAAATCTGAGAAATCTACATGTCATTCATGTTGTTGACTGACCATACCATATGATTTCCTACCATGATCTCTTGAATGCTTAACAAAGCTAGTTTCTGATCTTTAGGGGCTAGGCTCCACATTGCAACTGCTTGATATTTTGGATCATATCCAAATCCTTTGATCATTTTTCCAACTTGTACTTAAGATGTCAATTTCATGTCTGGGTGCCTTCTAATTTGATCTATTATGAAGGCTGATGCTAGATCTCAACCCTCAGCAAGTAACACACCACTTTCTTTAACCAACTTCCTGGCCTCCTCATGAGTTATTTCTTCAAACTCAGGATCATAATTTTGTATGGCTAGGAGGGCCTCATTAGTGATTGGTTCTCCTCCCTCTAATCTATTTATTCCAACTAAGGAAATCTTTGAACTCCTGAGTTTTGATGAAATTGTCATCATCAAGGAACTTTTGCGGATGGATAATTCTTTCATCAATACCAGTTAGGAGAGGTAATTCAATTTCTTCTTCAACCTCTTGTTGTGATTTCTTTCCTTTTCTAATCTCTTTCCTCAAATGGTGATCATAAGGTCTATTACCAGGAATAAGGGCACTCACTCTATCCTTCTTCTTTCCCTTTCTTACATAGGTTAAAACATGTGAAGATTTACCAATATCAAGCTTTTGCCTTTTGAAAGAAGGCTCATCAATAGTCTCATGCTCTGGGACCTCTGTTAGGTCAACAATATACTCCTATCCTTTTGCTGCAATCTTTAATGGTACAACTTGGTAATCTAGGTGAGCTCTAGGAGAAGGACAACCTTGATCACTATCATCATCATACTCTGACTCTGAATTTTCTCTATGGCCCTTTTCAGGTACCACTAGTGCTTCTTCCAGCTGATTACATAGAAGTGTGTGATTTTCAATCATTGCATCTATCCTCTTGGGATAAGGCAAATTAGGTTAGAACCTTCCAAAACTCATCCCTTTTCTCCTAACCTACCTTTCCAAGTCCATAAGTTCTTGGATCTTATCTTCTCTTCTCATCACTTCTTCTTCTTCCAAAATATTTCTGATAGCATCCTCCTCCATACCCTCTTCATGTACATAGTTATATGGTATGGTAGGGGTTAGAAGCTTCTTGGCTCCCTCAATGAATCCTTCAATATCATTGTATCTGCACAAGGCTACACTCATCTCGTAATGAATCATCCAATTATTTATTGGATCTATGGCCTTCTTGCCAATTATAAATTGGTACACTTTGAACTATCTAGGGGTAAATGTCCCCTTTCTATGTGGTGCCAAGTGTTCTTTATCTGTCAACATTAGCTGCCAGATAAATTCCATTGTAGCTATCCTAGTTGGAACATGATTGGGAGAATGTGAGGAGGATGTGAACATCCATATACTCTTATCATTGTAAAGTTGTTTCCTAGGTAGAAATCTCCCCAATTATGATCACCAGGCCACTTATCAACATACTCACATGTTCTCAAAAGATGCAATACTTTTGTAGGCAACCTGGTCGTGTTCACTCCTAGGCCTTGCATTATAGGGTATACAATCCAATTCTCAAATCCACAGAAATCACAATATTTAGCAGTGTAGTTCCACACTTCGATCTAGAATTAAATGAGGTTGGGCTGATTGAAATGGAACTTTTGGGGATTCAAATTTTGTATATCCATTATGGGATAATTTAAATAAAGAAATAAATGCATCAAAATAGAATAATACAAAAACTTGGGCTCTTTGTCCTTCTTCTTAATAGCAACAAAACTCTCATGCATCCTATCAATAATATATTGGATATAATCATAACTAGTGCTTGTATACACATCCTGTATATCTAAAACCATCATCAAAATACCTGCATTTATCCTCTTTGCACCTCCATCCCTCCCTAGCACTCTACACAATTCATAGGAAATATATTTCATGTAGTGGTTTAAATCTTTATAACAATAAGGAGCCAAACCTGCTATAGGGGCAATATAATTCCTTGTCTCCTTTGGCATGTGTTTCTTTATCATATTTCTGACAACCCCAGACTGCCTTTCATACCTCTCTTCTTGTTTTTTGAGGTTGATTTCAGTTGAAGTTTGATAATAAAGGTTAAATGCTTGCATAAATGAATTTCTATTCAAAGCAAGTAACATAGTCCCATCTCTCTTCTTAATTGTTTTACTAAGCTCATCATAATTGTTTGGTAGGGCTAAAATAAAATCAGCATCTACAAACACATCAAGAACTAATAACCTAGCCAGTCCACATGTCCAAGGATTCTAAATAGGAACAACTCCATCACAATTTTTATAAAAGTAATTGAACAAAGAATAACCTGATATTCCTGGTGTCTTTTCATCTCTGATGTTGACCAACTCATCAACTAGGATATCAACATTTGCTTTCTTATTATGTGTAGAACTTGGCAATAACTTTAGGAACTCATCTGAATAGTTCCTCTTTCCCTTGGCATCATCATCTACATCATCGTTTCTTCCACTTGTTGAATCCATACTCAATGATTGACTCATGTTGTTCTGTTTTGTTCTGTTCTCAATTTATGGCACCAAAATTGAAACAAATCTATCACAGGAAACCCTTACTTTGAACTAAAATGTATTGAAATATTTCAAGAGCACTAAAAATCACACCAATTGCTTTGAATTCTATAAAAACTTAGCTCAATTCACTCTTCAGAAAGGCAACAATTCTCACTTTTCTTAGACACAACAAACTTAACAAATTCTCCACTTCTAAAAAATCTGAATGTAAGGTAAGTGATAATGAACACGATACCATCTACTTATGGAAAAATACTCAAAGTATGCAGCTCATTATTGGAAAATCCATCATTTCTGCCTTCAATTTCACATACTGCGCCATTAATACAAAATCTAGCTGTAGCCTTTGAACATGACATGCAATCTAATTTGAATGAATGTCAAATTCATGAAAATTCTTATTAAAATTGATCAAAGGTTAAAAAATGATGTGATTGGCTCTTTTCATCAACTTTCCCACCTTTTTATTATTGTTCTTCCTTCCTATTGGCCAGTGAATTTTCAACTGTAACATGTCAACATCAATTTTAAATTTTCCTCATTGTGTTTGTCATTTTCCTCATCTGGCGACCTAGCGACTGTGCTTTATCTCTATGTGTCTTAATATTTCTTTTAACTCTGAATTCTTTTGGAGACCCGGCGACAACATGTGTTCCTTTACTTTAGTTTAACCTTAGTCAACTTCTAGCGATCACACGACTGAAGAAATCCAAGTCGCTAAAAGAAAATCCTAACTCTGAGTTTATCATGTGACATCTCGTCCACCATAGATCTCCTTGTAATTGGACTCTTATTGCTAGGTCTCTTAATCATATTAATCCTTTATGAGACTTCACGACTTAAGCTTATGTTGCTTAATCGCTAAATAATTATCACTTAACTATTTTATACTGGAGACTTGGCGACTATAGTTCAATGTTACATTTATTTCCTTCTGTCTCTAAGTCGCTTAGAGAAATTACCTTTAACCTTTTCACCTGGAGAAAAGATGACTAACGTTGATTTTTCATCTGTGATCATCCAACGACTCTACTAAGTCTCTGAAACCTTCATAAAAACCCTAACTTACTTGGAGACCTGGCGACAAGAATATAATATTCTCTTTAGTCTCTTAGTCACCAAATGTCAAACTTCACATTCTGAGACTACATGACTGCATATTTTAGTCACTTATATTTTGGAACACGTGTCTCTTTATTACTGCTTGTCTTTTAATTGCTGAATGAATGTTGACTTGTCAAAATTGATCAGCGACTACGCGAAAATCGTATATCTTTTGTTCGCTTTATCTCCAAGTCTCTGAATCCTTTACCTTAACTCACTTTTTATCTTGAGACTCAGTGATAATGTAATCTTTAAAACTCACCGCTTAACTCTATTTTGATATGGAGACACCGTGACCACAGTATATCAAAGTTTCCAAATAATTTACTAACTGCAAGGCTTATTGCAAGACTTTTTGACCACCGTTAGACCTTTCAACTGATGGATAGTTACCACTCAATCTCTTAACCAAAGTGGCATATTCCTTTTCTGTTGGAGATAGTGTGACAAGAGCATTCCGCTGAGTCTCTAAACCAAATGGAATATTCTTGAAAGATAATGACACAATAAAAATCTGAACAAAGTCTCATAGGTGACTCCTCAAATGGGCTTCTCTCATTGTTCCCATTAGACATATTGACAAAGGATCCTATATCCAACCTTGTTTCTAACATGAAATGGTTCTCCGCTAAAGCTTACTATTTACTTAAGGACTTCCTTGTATCCCCATCAACACACTCAAAGACCCTTCAAGGCCACATCACAAGTTTTATTCAGACTTCTTTCATACATGGCACCTAGGCCTACTATCCCTATCTGAATTGTTTTGGGGCTTTAATTATTCAATCCCTATAATTATACAAAAACAAATGACACTTTGGAATACCATTTTTAGAGTTACATGACATATCTAAAAATTTCCATGTGTTGTTTTGGGACACCATAGGCAAAATGGGTCTGCTACCGATTTTGGGGGCACAATTAGCCCTATTTTCCAAAGAAAGAACTTGAAAACCCTTTACAATTCCTTGACCAATAACAAAAAAAAAGTAATTCAACACTAAAATAAAGATTCCACTGGTTTCAAAGACCTAGGTCACTCAAAGTTCATGGTAGAACCAAGGAAAAGAAGGATCAACCTCTTTGAATTCCCTTTCTACTCTTTGACTGTTATTCCACCTTCTTCTCTTCTCACTCATCTCATCAACAAAAATTGTATTTCTTATGATATCTTCCTTATGAAATGCCTCATGAATTGGAAAAGAAACATTTGCCATCTCCTTTAAAGTGACTATAATAAATCCCTCAGGATCACAAACTCTTCTCTTTGCAGTAGAAAATTTTTAGTGTCTCAAAAATTCATTCATGGGAGCCAGAGCCCATTTCCCTATATTGAAATCACTTACCACCCATAATCTTGGTAATAAATTTCCCTTCTTCTTCTTAAGGCCTAGGTATTCTTTTTAAACCAATGTTAACTAGTAGATGAACTCAATAATTCCAACCCTAAGAGGGACATGTTTTGGTAAAATGTGAGGTAATTAAGGACACCCTTTGCATTCACAATCACACAAACAATCCTATCACATAGAAAATGTAAGGCCTAGGGCTTCTATTTTATCTCTCCCAATTCCACCTCTTGCTCTGCAATCAGATGCATCTTCAAAGGGAGCCCAAGCACTACCATTCCACCAACATTTTGATTTTTCCTGTGGTGGAATGGAGTCTCACAAGCATTTTAACATTCAAACCCTAGTTGGCGAGGGTTTCAGACCCACCTTGAGAAAAATGGAAATAACTCCTTTGAACTTTAATGAAAAATATTCAAACCAATTGTATATCAAACTAGATTCACTCCTATTTCCACCAATGTGAGTTGTAGGGCATGAGAGTATAGTATAGGTCTATACAATGTTCCATGTGCAATTCATCACCAAATAATTTATTAGCCACACAAAAAATATAACAAGTAAGAGGTGGTATAGAATTTTGGATTTGTGCCCATTGGACTCGACTCGACTCTTATCATTTCATTGAACAAAGTAAGTGAAAAAATGACCTAGTTTAAAATCATCCCTTCTTTGATCAATGTACGTAGTAATGAGACTTAGGATTCTTGAAAATGAGAAGTATCCTTCTCCCCATACAATGTGTTAAATAGGGCCACTATGTTTTTTAGTGAACCCATAGGGCTAGTGGAAGGGTACCATTTAGTGTTTGTAGAAGTTAATGTTTATCTAGATTATTTAAAAAACTAAGCTCCATTTGATATTGGTCTTATGCCTTTCAGGATAGGGGTTGCAGTGATGTAGTAGTGGTAGTGGAATATATATGTCTCAAAATAATTATATCATAGTAATTCCTTGTGATTTAGGATTTAAGATGACTAAGGAGTGATAGAACAAGAAGAGGAGAACACTAGATTTTTAATTTACAAAAGTTTAGAAAAGGTATAAATGAGCAGTCTGTTGGGGATTAATCTAGTAGGACAAGAAAAAACCAAGTGACAAGGCTTGGACAACCTTCTTCACTTTGAGGTGCAAAGGACTCAGGAGGGTATTCATTATTTTTAGTTTGTAAATATGATAAATTCATTCTAATGGCCACCTATAGACCTTCAAATCTGGGTAATTCTCATATTTGAACAAGGAATCCCATTTTCTTTAACAAACACTAAGAACACATAAATTATATATCCCCTTCTTAGAATCATGGAGGAGTGTTATATGGATACTTTTAAATGCATCCTCCACATTTTTATAAGGACTGTGGAGATACGAGAACATAGATAAATTAAAGAGAAAAACAAAGAACATAAAGGAACAACATATTTGATTAATTTGATTTTAAAAATGAAAAATCTCTAGGGCTCTCAACAGTGCAATGCCCAATCTTGAGCTAGAGAGTGCAAGTAAAGCCATGACAGAGATCCTATGAATAGATGAAACTTAACTAGTGGGTTTTGAATATGTTAATGCTTAAATTAAAAATCCCACTCATGTTATCATAAATTTATACTTCAACAATCCATTTCATACATTGAAAATCATTTTTATCAACACAAAGAAATTTAACTCTCTCCTTGAGAGAGACCCATGAACAAATGACACACCCACAAAAAAGTTGCAGAGACAAAGTCAACCATCTTTGTGTATTGAATTCATATGATTTAAGTATACAAAGTTGGAGATAAATTTATGAATTTAGCATTTATAATTGCACAAACTGATAAAACTTCTCATGAGATTACACTATCTGATAATTAAATTCACCTTCAAAAACCTGAAAATAAACACTATCCTTGTTACAAGCCTTATAATTGCTCTTATATTTAAGGAATACCAACAAGCTTCAGGCCACTAATAAATATTGGATTCTATTACCATTAATATGTTTCAGACGATAATATCCTAACAGAGTTTGTTACCGCCAGTCTTGTCCTAAAGTAAAACTGCTTGGTTGGTACACAAGGAAGCTATAGTGACAAGGAAAGTGCTTTCAATTAAACCAATTAGGCCTATGATCCATGCCAATATTGACCATGGGTGGTTATTGAAGCTGAAAATGCCATAATGCAAGATTCTCACTACCTTTCCCATTAGGATAAAACTTAGAGACTTCTTCCCATGGAAATATAGGCGGATCTAATGCCTCAACTTCTTTCCCTATAGCCTATGATCCTTCCTCTATAGCCTCTAAACCTACCCTTGCATCCTCTTCCCTATTAGTATCACCCTAATTCAAGATAATCAGAGTAGTAGCCTCAGGGATTGGATTAATTTTCAAACCATAGAAAGATTTTGTAGTTGCACTCAAGCTTTCTAATGTCCCTGTATCAATCAACAAATCTTCTAATATCCCTTTACAAACAATATCAACATCATGGTGCTTCATTTTTTGATATTTGTATGTTTCCTGTAAATAAATTCTACTAAACCATTTTGTCCTATATTAGAAAACTCTTATCTCCTTTATGAACTCCATCCTCAACCTCCTCAGTTAAAGGAAAACCATCCTAATGAAAATATTCGTATCAAGAAGCACCATTTATAGCCAAACCACCTTAGAAATAGAGTTCACATTCCTCAAAATGTTGAATGGCGACAGCCATAACGGAACTTACAAAATTTTCCTCATATACTTGTGTCGACAAGACAATATACCTAAAATAGATTAGAAAATATCTCACTCTTTTGATGTTAAGTACTTAATTAGGAAACATTGAGATCTCCACCATTGGTTTTCTTCTTGATAACGATAAATCCACTAGAATACTCAAAATGTTATGTCAATGAAACAAATTATTTTTTCCCAAATTGATTACTCGAGCTCTGCAAATAGTAGGTCAGATGTCACACCAACCATCTAATCATCACTTTCCCTCTTTCTTCATCACCAAATACTTCACTTCAACCATGATAATCCTCGTGAACATTAAAATTATCTATTTGTCTATCTATCTATCAACCATGATAATCCATGTACGTTCATGGCACTTTTTTGTATTAATTACCTTAGATGCATTTATTAAATGACTATAATATTGATGTATCACATAGTGTATCTATTTTGGTCCCTTAGACTATTTGGCCTCGTAGATGCCATTAAAACTATTTATTCATTCATTTTCTAAAGTTCTAAAATGGTGTCATCTATGGTGCAACTAGAATGCACCATGGTATAGTGTTGTGAAGAAGAAGACAATTTTAACATCCATGAGGCTTAACATAGCTAAATAAAAATAGACAAAACTAAAAATAATAACTTATGTGGGTGCATCCTAGTTTCCCCATAGCCAGGGATGTGTGGACACATGCTTCTATATAAGTTGGGGGAGGGTGTGCCCATGTGTCACATACATGTCATTATGCATAGTATCATACCTGTGTTCTATGTGCCAACATGTCAAATTTTTAAATTTTGAAATCTGAAATCCCTCTTTAATGCATTCTTTATTGTTTAAGGAGTTCTCAAAAATTATAAAATGGTAGCATTCAAATTTGGCTCAACTTTTCCTTAGTACAATTTCCTAATGGATTGGAAGCCTGAAATTAACCATGCTTGGTCAAATAATAAGAAGTAAAAACTAATTTGAAAATTTTTGAGCTAAAACTGAGAACATAGGTAGCCATGTATAGTCCAGTTCCTAGTTTAGGGCTATAGAGTTAAATACTAGATTATATTACATTCCAACAAACACCAAAGAAAGAATCAATGGGATTATGGTATGTCGAGTCCTAGAATCGACACATCCCTCTCATCTTGGCCTAAAACTCTTAATTAAGCATCCATATCACATATATTAATTACTATTGTTCTTACACGTAATTTTAACTATGTCCTTGAAGGAGAGCAAAAGGATAAATAGTACATATTACATTCAAGAGTGCGAAGCTGAATTCAAACAATCCCTTAGTTTATTAAACTCAAATAGTTGATATAAATTCTATGGAGACAATTCCATGTCAGTTACAATATTGTTGCATAAAATGAAATGCTTGTGTTTGTATAAATGAAAATACAACTATATTTGAGCCCCTACTCCCAAAACATAGGATATCCCTACATACATGATAACTCTACCCATATTTTCTTAGCCCCTTTGCCTTGGCCATGGAATCCCTTATGTAACACAAGGGATGTAATAAGCTATGATCAGACAGTATGCCAAAAGCATCCTCAACCATCAAGGGTTGTTTTAAGAGGAGTGCCTTTACCATGAATGATTGTCCACCCATTGTGTCTTCTAGCATGGTTGTTATTTTGTCTTGCCACTGACCAATAGGTCAAAGTGACTTAGTGTCCCTAGGAGGTCTATGAGCCATGCCACTATAAAACCTAGTGGTTTAGTGTTGCAATAGAGAAGCAAATGAAAGATGTGCATGCTCATGTGACCATAAGGAGGCCCCCGACATATGATTCTCATGTTACCCCCTTCTGAGGGCGGGAGGATTTTTATGAGTCTTAGAGGGTGTTGAATACCCATGAGTCCTCATTTCTTGGCCATACAGCCAAGTCCTCCCACTTAAGCCACCCTTCTAATCATAGTAAGGGGCAACAAAGAGAGATAGTTTGCTTCAACAAGAGCTGGCTCCACCACTCTCTTGGACTTGGACATTTGGACATCTGTATATCCACCCCATATCCTTTGGACAACTCTGTAGCAACAAGATAGTTCATCTTTATGGCTAAAATCCTTGTAAACCTCCTACAACACTAAACCCGCAACCATACTACAACCTATGTGGAAAATTTCATTCTGGCAATACAACTTGATGAATTGCAGACTTTAGAAACTCACTCTTAAATACAAGTGTATTACCCCAAGGGGTATTTATCTATCATTCCAAAGTTTTTTCCTCTGCTTTCCTACTTTACATTTCATGATGACAATCTGATATTTTTCCTTGATGTAACATCCCCTGAGAGAATCCTGCAACAAAGATCTTGATATCATTGAAAATGGTAATAGCTAAGTTGCATTCAACACTTAAGGTCCTTTGATGGAAAAATGCATTAATCATTCCCCTGGCTGATTGAAAATCTCACTAATTCAACTTGAAAAATGTCACTTCATTCCTTGAAATCCTCAAATCTTCGCTTAGCTTCATGCATGTATCGTCAAACACCCTTGACCTCACCCATTGGGCACCTTGCAGCTTATGTGGTGCCACATGTCACCTTTGGATAGGCACTTCCTTTCATCTCATTGAGCCCAAAAAAGATACCCCACAAAAATCCCACATGGGATGGTCAAGTCCACTTTCTACCTTAGGTTTTTAACATATCATCTTGCACCTTCATGGAATCCTAGGATCCTTTTCCTTATTCTGTCAGGCTTGGCAACCTTAACTATTGGCTCAAGTATTATATCACTTTGTCATGTTTTTTCTATCCTGTTCCTAGGTTCTCTTATTAGTTTGATCATGAAATTTGGTTTTTAGTTGTTTTAAGTCGTACTTATGGACTTGATGCCAACATTTCACCTTTGACATGCCATAAGGAAAATGATAACACTTGGTGCATTCATTGCCATTTCATCATCAGAGATGTAGATTAGGGATTACTAAGTCCTAACAGGGAGCCCCAAATTTACATCCTCATCTAAGAAGCAACATAGGGCAATGATGCCTATAGGAGAATTTGAGGGGGATGACCATATATCTCAAGAAAGGGAATTTACCTAGGAAGAACATGAGTTGTTGATGGAAGGAAACCTAAAAATAAGAGAACTTAGGATTATTAGGCTCGTTGTTGTAGCTGAGCAAGTGACAAGTGGAGAACCAGAACAAAAACAATTCCCAGTAGGTATTATTATGGGGTTTAGCACCTTGTTGTTGATTCTATTCATAGTGTTTTCTTAAACTTATTTATCTATGGGCATGAACCTATCCATATACCTTTTTATCGATATCAATCTTCTATGTGATCTATCTATATTACTCTTACATGTGATTCAATGAATGTTATTATAAAGTAGTTATGTATATACAATTGTCTTGTGCACTTCAAATTTATCACATTTATGTCATGTTGTAACAACACTTTGATAAATAGTATGATATTTTAGTTTTCTACATCTGAGTTAATATTTTGGAAGACTCATCCAAGGGGTCCCACTTGGTGAGAAATTCCACTCATTTGGTTTATTTACTTTTTTGTTCAATAATTAGTTTTAATTTTAGCATATGACTATTCCTGTGGCCATTGGAACTATGTTCTTTGACTGTTCTTGTATCCATTGAAACTATGTTCTATGACTGCTCCTACATCCATTGGAGCTCTGTTTTGACTGCTCTTGCATCCATTGAAACTTTTTTCTCTGACTATTCCTGCGGTCATTGGAACTCTATTCTGTGACTATTCTTGCAACTATTGGACTTGTTGGAGATCTTTTCTCGAGGACTTCTACTGCAGCAATTGAAACTATTCTCTATGACTATTCCTACAACCATTGGAACTTTGTTTTGTGGCTATTCCTACAACCATTGGAATTTTTGGAGATCTTTCCTCAAGGAAAAAAAAACCAACTTGACAAGGCTTGAACAACCTTATTCACTTCAAGTTGGGTCTGGTGTAGCATGTATATTGAACAACCTTTTGCAGACCCTACTTCACTTCAAACTGGGTCTGTTATAGAATTTATATTGAATAGCCTTTTTGCGGACCCAAACCTAGATGTAGACATGACCTCTTGACTCATTTTTTCAAGCCAATAGCATTGACCCCTTGTGCAACTTACTATTAAGGCTTAAAATTTGCACCCTGTTAAACTATACAAGTTTAACAATCTTGCCTAACATGGGATTCACTTCTGCATGTGGGAAATGCATAACTAGAAATGAAACCTCCAGATTCTAGGCCAGTTCCTATTGGATAATCACCTATAACTCTTAAAAACTAACTTAAACCTTGAGGGAAAAGTGATAGAAATTATTGAAATGAACTTGTAAACTGAAAGTAAACTTGAGGAAACTAGGTGATTCACCAAAGAGTAAGAGAACTAGGTTGATAATGATGAATTATGAAACAATAAACCCTACCTCAACGAATAAAACACTTATGTTCCATATAGGTCTGCATAAATGTTTCATAAAGAGGTCCTTAATAGAATTAACAAGGAAGGAAAATCTTCACAAGAAAACCCTATGAATTCTTTGGACACAAATTACAACCCACAAACAAAATACATTCCTGCAACAAGGTAATAGCTGAGACAAAAAATAACAAGGAATGATCAACTCACTTACTATTCTTATCAATCATGCACTTGACACAATGTCACAGAAAGAAAGAAGTCTTGAACTTCAATATAATACTGCTGATCCAAAATTTTGTCACTATAAATTCAGTCTCCAAAATGAGTTAAAAACTTTTGCATAAAATAGCTAAGGACAAGAGAATCTCACAAAATCCCTCCTTTGCATAATCAGAACTAACTCTCCAAAAGAGATCCTCCAAACACTAAGTACAAACCTCTCAATCACCAAGGGTCGGATGCTAGAAAAAAGGCCCCCCAAAAGGGGTCTAGAAGCCATGAAAGAAGGACAAATGGCTGGAAAAAGTTCTCACAACCATAAATAAACCTTCAATGCCCTTCAAAAAGACCCCAGAAAGCTCAACCAGCTCATAAAGCACCTTTAACACCCATGAATAAGTCTCATTTCGGAAATATTCCCCAAAACTCTCCAATATCTCCTAAATTTGTTCCAACATCCCCTAGATGCTCTCCTTATGTCTCCAAAATGTTGCAACCTCCAAGAAGAAGTCCATCATCCATTAAAGGCACCCTTATCTCTCCATTTTACATCATTATTGTTTTGTTTTAGAGATTTTAATATTTATTAATTGATTTATAGGATATATCAATTAATAAGTATTAAATTACCATATATAACTCTAAATATTTTAGTAATTATTAATTGATATATGATATAGATCAATTAATAAATGTTAAATTACAAATTTTCAAGAAAGACAAATAAATAAATAAACACCAAATATATTACTTACCATTATAATTATATGCTAAAACACATATAATTATAATATTAAGTAATATATATTACTTGAAAATGCCATTTATATGTGTTTTGGCTGCGGACCTCAAGCATTATGCAAAATGCTTTAAGGGTCGACAAAAGAACCCAACCCTAAATCACTTCTCTTTTTTCCAATGCATTATGCATTTTGGAGAGAGCTAGAGAGTGAGGGTTTGATGATGGAAGTTGTCGCCGTTATTGGAAATTTCTCTGCTTGTTGGAAGTTGTCTACCACCGTTGTAACCACAAGCTTTTGAGAGCCTTCACTGGTGAGTACAAATGTAACCCGAGGTATTTTATTATGTTCTTCTTTGTAGATATTTTCATTCATGACGCGAAAGAGGGTTTCTAGTTGGCATTTAAGTTGGCTCCTAATGTTGTTAAACTCAGCCACACGTACCTTGAGCCCATCTTAAAAATTTGATATAACCTCATGAAAAAATTTAGTTGCCTTCTCCTTTTCTTCCTATTGACGAGCCTCTTATGCTACTTTTACCATCCTCTCTCTTTCATCTAGTTCCTGATCATCTTGTGTGATCCTTTCCATAGCTTCCTTTATAGCAGCAATTGAAGCTGCAGCAGTAGAACTACCCTCTACCATTCCATCCATTAAAATTAATGATTTATCTCCTCCATGTTGACTTCGAGATCCACCAGATGCAAAATCTTCAAGTTCTTGAGTTGGAAAATATTTAGATGCTTTACCAGATTGAAGCCAATGTGCAGTCAATACATTTTAATTTACTCCAGCATTTGAGTCTAACATTTTATTTGAAGGTCCCCGCTTGATAACCAATGATAGAGGTGGCCTTGAAGGTGGCAGAAGCATGCTAGCTTTTGTTCTAAGTATAATTTCCTCCACAGTAACTAATCTTTTAGTTACTGCATTTGTTCCCTTCTCAGACTTCTTTAAAGGAGATAACCCTCTTGTGCCTAAATCAGTAACATATGTAGAGTTTTCATGCAATGGTTGTCGATGCTGCCTCGGGGAAGTTAGAATATGAAGGAGGATTGCTATGATCTCTCACAAAATGCTAATCATAGAGTTCCTTTTTACAACTTTCCCTTCCACCAACTCATTATTACCACTTGTATGAGTACTGTTGTTGTGACTTTTTTTCAATAGACTTTTAGCTGGTCTAGACTTATTCATTGGAGAAGAGGATGAATGTCCTATTGATGAATATCCATCAAAGGCATTGATTTCATTAATTTATTTTGTACCGTTTCCTGGAACTTTACTTTCCTTAGCAAATAAAATTGTATCATGAATGATATTTTGAGACTTCATTTGATGTATCTAATGTTAGTCCACTGAGAGGGGGGGGGGGGGGCGAATCAACTGACTTTAATCTATTTCTACTCTCAACCTCTAAATCTGATTCAACTCGGTAAACTATATTTACTACACTCTTGACAACATGTAACCTTGAAAATTTTTGGCAGCAATATTAACACATATCATCCACATAAGATAATGACACATTAACACCAGATTTAACAAGGAAACCCAAATTGGGAAAAACCTCCATGGGACTTGTCACCCACAAATAAAAGTACTCTTTTGAAGTATGCTTGGTTAAGAGCTAATCTCCTTAAAGATTACAAAGCACATTGTTAAATGTGACCCGGTCAAGGGATTTCCCTCAGATCTGTTAGGATCTTCACTCTGTTAAAAGTGGCCTGATGAAAGGACTTAAAACTCTCTGTTAGAATGTCACCTATCTCTAGGATTTACAATAAGACTATTAGGTCCACTTGGTTAAGAGATTTATTTGATACAAATATGAAACATACAATAAAACTTGATCTGTTAATGCAGCAACTGTCTTCTACCTTTTTCTTGATCAGATCCTTTTCTGCTCACTTGGTCTGTCAGATTCAGTACTTCATCACTTCTTCAATAAATTTTTCATCAATCATTCATAATCTCTATTCAGAATTCAATCTTCTTCTTTTCTCTGTATCACTTGGTGACTTCTCTTCTTTCAACCTTTTTCTTTTCCTTTCATTAATCAACCAGCATCACCTTCACATTTGTGTAGCTTCATTTATATAGACAATATTTTGCCTCTTAATCTCCTTGATTAAGTTTTCAGCAAAACAATCTCAGTCATTCGATCATCTTTATGATTTCTTGCCGCTTGGTAAACCGCCTGACTTTTACCTTGGAACTTGTTCCCTTCTTGGAACTCACAACATTTGTTTTGCTGCTTAATCTCTACCTTCGATCTTCATCTTGATTTTTCTGGTTCGTAGATCTGTAAAAAACTTCTTCCTTTCCTGTGGAATCTTCTAGCTCATCATGATCTATCTTAGATTCGATCTTATCATTAATTTCCAACGACTATTCCTTGCTCGGTAACTGACAACACTCGATGAATAACTTTGTTTAGTGCCTTTGCATGAACTTGATACTCAGTAACTAAGACTGACTCCTTCTTTTCTTTTTATAGACCAACCTCCCAGTGCTCAGTAGACTCATTCATTTCCTTTACCGACTTGACTAAACTGTGTTACCAACTTTGTTATCTTGAAAACAATGTAGAAAAGAATTATACCAATCATCACTAAATCATTATCTGATCTGTATTAGTTGCCCAGTTGAGTTCTTCAACACTTTCATCTTTTCACTTGCTCTCTTTCCTTGTCTTTCTCAACTTGTAGTTTACGCCAAATGATATGGCAACCCAATATGGATCAGAAATCAATTGCTTTGACATCAATGACAAAATAACAACTGATCTAAGAGTATTCTACAACTTTGTATACCTCTGATCTCAGTCTTCATCATCATCTCATCATGTGAATATCAGTTGGTTAACAATCTCCCTCTTTGACATTGATGGCAACCTTGGAACCTCGGTCTTTTCTTTGTATTCTACTTTGCTCCCTTTGAGTTGATTCTTCTTGTGATTTATTCAAACTCCCTCTTTCATAATAATTCTTTCTAATAATCATCAATTCACATAATATCTCCCTCTTTGACAACAATGTCAAAGTTTCATACTTCCTAAGAATATTCAGGTAGTGAATCATACCTAGCATGTACTGATCGCTCTTGGCATACATCATTGTTTCTTTTTCACAACTTCACGCATCACCTCAAGTGTGAAAGCTTGCATCAACTCAGAAAAATAGATATTCTAATGAGTCCTAGAATTGATGCAGCATGCAACATGCATTTCGTGAATGTTGGGTAGGGGTAGGACCCCTAATTTACCTCTGAGATACTCAAAAACATCCTTCAATAGTGGCTTAGTGAATATATTTTCTATCTCTTCCTTTGAACTTACATATTCCAACATTACATTCTTATCTTGTACTTGCTCTCTCAAAGAGTGATATTTGATAGAAATGTGCTTGGTCTTAGAATGCAGAACCGGATTCTTTGATATATTGATAGCACTTGTATTATCAAAATAAATAGTAACTGGACCACTAATCTCTTCATTCATACCTTCAAGTATTTGTTTGATCCATACAATATTTGCATAATTCATAGCTGCAACAACATATTCAGCCTCGACAATTGATTGTGAAATGCAACTTGTTTTCTTAATCAGCCATGTTACTAATCTGTCTCCTAAAAAGAAAGCTCCTCCATGTACTAATGTAATCTTATCCCACATCTGCTTTTCTATATCACATCCATTAAGATCATTAAATTCCTGGTCGGTGAGAGAAGAGGATATCTCTATCATCACTTGTGTGTGTTCTTGTCTTTCCCTTGCCTGGTCAAGTGTCATAGGACCAAAAGGTGGTAGTGAGTACTCATTATCAAGATAATATAATGCATATTCTCCAATTCTAGAGAGATGTAATCTCATTCTACTTTGCCATGTAGAGAAGTTGTCCTTATTCAACTTAGGTGCCTCCCTCTTATACATCTTTGGATCTTTAACTCAAGTCCCTTTAAACTTTTCTCTTCAGAGTACTGTGCTCTGATACCAATTGTTAGTCCACTAAGAGGGTGGGGGTGAATCAATTGAATTTAATCTATTTCTACTCTCAACCTCTAAATCTAATTCCACTCGGTAAACTATATTTATTAAACTCTTGACAACATGTAACCTTGAACAATTTTGGCAGCAATATTAACACATATCATCCACATAAGATAATGACACATTAACACCAGATTTAATGAGGAAACCCAAATTGGGAAAAACCTCCATGGGACTTGTCACCCACAAATAAAATTACTCTTTTGAAGTATGCTTGGTTAAGAGCCAGTCCTGTTAAAGATTACAAAACACATTGTTAAATGTGACCCGGTCAAGGGATTTCCCTCAGATCTGTTAGGATCTTCACTATGTTAAAAGTGGCCTGATGAAAGGACTTAAAACACTCTATTAGAATGTCACCTATCTCTAGGATTTACAATAAGACTGTTAAGTCCACTTGGTTAGGAGATTTCTCTGATACAAATATGAAACATACAATAAAACTTGATCTGTTAATGTAGCAACTGTCTTCTACCTTTTTCTTGATCAGATCCTTTTCTGCTCACTTGGTCTGCTAGATTCAGTACTTCATCACTTCTTTAATAACTTTTTCATCAATAATTCATAATCTCTATTCATAATTCAGTCTTCTTCTTTTCTCTGTATCACTCGGTGACTTCTCTTCTGTCAACCTTTTTCTTTTCCTTTCATTAATAAACCAACAACAACTTCACATATGTGTAGCTTCATTTATATAGATAATATTTTGCCTCTTAATCTCCTTGATTAGGTTTTCCACAAAACAATCTCAGTGGTTCGATCATCTTTATGATTTCTTGCGACTCGATAAACTGCATGACTTCGGAAAACCGCCTGACTTTTACCTTGGAACTTGTTCCCTTCTTGGAACTCACAACATTTTTTTTGTCGCTTAATCTCTACCTTCGATCTTCATCTTGATTTTTCTAGTTCATAGATCTGTAACAAACTTCTTCCTTTCCCGTGGAATCTTCCAGCTCATCATGATCTGTCTTAGATTTGATCTTATCATTAATTCCCAATGACTGTTCCTTGCTCGGTAACTGACAACACTCAGTGAATAACTTTTCTTGATGCCTTTGCATGAACTTGGTACTCGGTAACTATGACTGACTCCTTTTCTTTTTATCGATCGACCTCCCATTGCTTGGTAGACTCATTCATTTCCTTTACCAACTTGACTAAATTGTGTTACCGACTTTGTTATCTTGAAAACAATGTAGAAAAAAATTATACCAATCATCACTAAATCATTGTCTGATCTGTATTAGTTGCCCAGTTGAGTTCTTCAACACTTTCATCTTTTCACTTGCTCTCTTTCCTTGTCTTTCTCAACTTGTAGTTTACTCCAAATGATATGGCAACTCAATATGGATCAGAAATCAATTGCTTTGACATCAATGACAAAATAACAACTAATCTAAGAGTATTCTACAACTTTGTATACCTCTGATCTCGGTCTTCATCATCATCTCATCATGTGAATATCAGTTGGTTAACATCTAATTACTCTCATTATGACATATGAGAACATTGTAAAACCTTCAGCAACCCTGCCTTTGATACTCATAAGGTTTCAAACCATTCATAGAAACAACTTGTCCCTTAAATGTATTGTAGATTTATCACTATTTTTTTCTTTACAAGGAACATCAAAGTGAAAGGTTTCATATCATTACAAATGTCCCTTTGACACTTGTTTTATTTCTCTTCTTTGGAATTCACTTCTATATAACAACACTCTTTTTTCTGAATCTCTTGTTCATAAAAATAATTTCTCCATTTTTCATTTTTTTTCTAGTCTATCAGGTTTCAACTTGAGACTGTTGTCCCTTAAATAAACTCAGCTTGTTTATTTTGAATGTAATGAAAGGTTTCATATATCAAAATTAATATGTCCCTTTAACATTATATATTTCTTTCTTGATCTTGATATTTGTTGATCAATGATACGCTGGGCTCAAACCCTTGTGGGAGCCACACATTACGTCCACGTGACATTGATCATTTTCTGCACAAGAAACAAACTCATTAGCATAAATATTTATCCTGTCACAGACACTTTCAGTACTCTGATGTTTTCTTCTTCATATTCAGGACATCGTTAAAATTGAAGCATAGGCATAGATTAATTTTAAGGTAACTAGCCATTGCTTAGATCCGCATTGGGATCTAACATCATTGTTTCTGAATCTTGTAGGATTCAGGAGCTTGTTGGGAGACTTGCAAAGATAGAATGGAATTAGGACTAGCCAATCACACCACTTATAACTAGTCAAAGCAACAATCAATGACTGCTTAACCTTGACCTATCTCTTTCCTGTTATGTCTTTTAATTTTGTTTTAATTCTGTAGGAGAAAAGATAGGCTATACTCACGACTTGTGTGAGGCTTTTAATTTGAATTTATCTAAATACATGCATTTATGTTTTCAAATGAGTGAACTCAAAAAATATAATTTATCAATATTCAATGCAAATGAAATGATCCCTTTTTAGAATTTCACAATGTATTTTATCTTCGATGTTTGCATATCAATAAATGAGGTCAATTTATTCAAAAATGTATCTTTTGTAAAAAAATTCTAGGGTAGTTAAATTTTGATAACATTTTGGTGACCTTTGTTGTGTGTATTCCTACTATACATGGAACTAGTAGCCTTAAACATCCATTGGGTAGTGGGTCAATTAGGTACAATACTCAAATTTTGAGGATAGGTGGCTGGTAATTATCAATGTAGGATAGGATTTTGATTACAAATTTATGGCTTGTGATAGAACAACTTCCCTACCCCAAGGAATAGGTGTGCACTCAAAATGTTGTAAAATATTGATTATTACCAGTCATCTTTTAGTTCACAAAAACTATATGACAACTTGTGTTGTGAAAACACTTAGGGAAAGCAGGACAACTAACTAAAACCCTCAACAGAAACATTTTTAACAACATGTTGGTATATATCATGGTGCTTTTGTATGAATGTTGTATAACACATGTGATAGTTGAGAAAATCTCTTGCATGTGTGATATAGAATTTTGATATGTAGACACCCTAATAAGTATGAATGTGTTGTTAAGAGTGTTCCCCATTGAGGACTAACAACCAAAAAGGGAAACAACACCTAGGAAAAGAAAACCTAAAGTAAATGGTGTAGCAACACCTTATTTAGAAACTCTACTAGAGTTTACAAAATAGGACATACCTCAAAACATCACTTGAGGTTAATACGATTGACTTGTATTGGCAAGTCCTTTCCTTCAAGCATAGACAGCTGGAAAGCATTATGTCCCTTGCACTTATCTATCACAAACATACCTCCCCAAATTGAATCAAATTTAGTGTGCTTACCCGGTCTTCTCTTTAGTTCATCCCACTTGAGGACAACATCTCCCACATTGAAATCCCTCAATATTGCTTTCTTGTCAAATCTCATTTTGACTTGCAATTGTTGAAAGTCCATAGTTAACATTTCCTTTTTCCCGATTTCTTCCAATTCCATCAGTTGTGCGTAACACACATGCATAAGATATCCTTCTTCAAAAATAACTGGATGAGTGGCAGAATCAAGTGGTGACAACTCTATTTCAATAGAAAATATAGCCTCTTTCCCATATACCAGCATGTAAGGTGAGTTCCCGATGATTTTCTTTTGAGTGATCCGGTCCACCCATAGGGAAACCTTCAATTTGGAGTGCCAATCACACTGGTTTTCCTACAAGGTCCTCTTTAGAATTCTAATTAAATTTTTATTCATAGACTCTACAAGTCCATTTCCCCGAGGATAGTAGTTTGAAGTAATACTGAGATATATTCTATGTTTAATTGCCCAATCAGTCACCCTTAGTCCAATAAAGGCAAGTGCATTATCTGAGATTATGAAGTCAGGAAATCCAAATCTATTAACAATATCATCATAAAAATTTAGGATAGTTGTCTCATTTTCATCCTTTAGTGTTAAAGCTTTTGTCCAACAAGTGAAATAATCAGTTGCGGTGATTATCCACTTGTGTCCCGCACTTGATGGAGGGTTGATAGGACCTATGAAGTCAACAACCCACTTTTGAAAAGGTTGTTCTGTCTTAATTGGATGCAAAGGCAAAGTTGGCATCCTTTCTTTCCCCACAAAAATGGCGCATTTCACACATTTCCTTGCATATGCATAGTTATCCTTAAAAATATCTGGCCAATAATAAATAACCCTCAAAATTTTGTATACAGTATTCCTGGGAGAGAAATGGCCTCCTGAATGACCATCATGGAACTCATGCAAAATATCTACAATCTGATCTAAATTGATAAATTTGAGAAGGATACCATGATGATCCCTTATGTATAATACATCATTAATCAAGCCAAAAGGAATTGATTGTAACTGATAATACCTTCTTTTTTCCTTGTCAAAATTTGTTGGACAATCACTGGTCTTCAAAAAATGAATCATATCATGCAACCAACTCATTTCCCTATCATTCGCAGCTGCCATACCAAGCACTAAAATTGTATCTAATTATCCCTGAAGCTCTGAAATATCATTATCAACAATCTTCTCACATAGGCCTTTGCCTCTAACCAAGTTGGTCACTTGGATATCCATGTCATACTCCATGACCTGTTTTATCCAACTAGCTCTCTTTTCGTTCAAGTCCTTACTAAGTAAAAATTCTTTGACACTAGGGTGCGCAACTCTTAGATGAATCTTGTTATGAGACAGTAAGTTTCTGAACTTCTTGAGGATCTTTACCACAGTGAGGACATGCTTTTCAACAAAGTTGTACCTCTTCTCATAATATTCTAAACCTTTGCTAAAAAATGTGATCGGCTGCTCCAATCCTTCTGCATTTTGTTGGACCAACATTACAGAAATAGTCTCATAACCGCCATATGCATACAAAATAAAATCCTTTCTAAAATATGGATTTACTAAAGCAGGAGCTACTGCCAAGGACTCTTTAATAACTTGAAAACTATCTTTGGCTTCTTTTTTCCAACTGAATACATCATTTTTCTTTAGCATAGCTATCAGAGGCTTCAATAAATCAACAATGTTAGGCATGAAACGTCTAACAAAATTAATCCTTCTAATGAAGGACTACAACCCCTTCTTATGATGTGGTAATGGTAACTCTAAAATTGTTGTGATCTTTTCTGGATCCACTATGACTCCTTGATTGGAAACAACATAACCCAATAACACACCTTTATGAACAACAAATACACATTTTTGGGGGTTCAGTGAAACACAAAACTCTCTGCAATGCTAAAAAATATACCTGAGATGACCAAAGTGGTCTGCTGCCTCTTTGGAGTAAACTATGATATCGTCAAGGTAAACCAAGACAAACTTGTACATTAAATTGCTAAAGTCCATGTCCATAGATTTTTGGAATGTTGCTCCAACATTTAATAAGCCAAAAGGCATTCTTTTTTATGCCATGGTACCCCACTTAGAGGTGAAAGTTGTTTTATATTGGTCCTCAAATTTGATTATAGCCCGAATACCCATCCAACAATGAGAAACATTTTGAACCAGCCACATACTAAAGTATTTGTTCCATAGAGGGAAGGGGATGTCTATCCTTCAAAGATGCCCTATTTAAATCCCTAAAGTCAACACACAATCTCAGCTCTCCATTTTTCTTTCTCACAGGTACTAGATTAGACACCCAACTAGTGCTTGATTGGGAAAATGATGCCACTCCCTATTAGCCTAAAAACTTCCTTTTGCATTAATGGTTCCAATCTGGGATTAACAGGTCTTTGTCTTTACCTTACGGGCTTAGCATTAGGCTCTAGTTCTATGGTATGATGTGTAACTCAGGATTAACTTTTTTTAAATCACTATACTCCTAAGCAAAAATATCTGCAAATTCTTGGAAAAGTTGAACATGAGACTCTTTTTCAGAAGGATTATTTACCTTAGCAAATTTTAGGCTCTTTCCGGGTGCAACTTCTACATTCTCATAATGTTCTAGTGAAACCATCAAGCTTGTTTTGTCCTTTTTGGCTTGATCATCTGAGTTGCAAATAGATTCTAATGTAACTAGTCCTTTTGGCAACTTATTAGACTTCAACTGTATAACTTTATCTCCATACTGCTGCTTTTTTTTGTTGGTTTGAGGCAACAAACCCATCCTCTTCAAGAAAAAATTGTAAAATATGATCGTCATGTTCAAACATTTTCCAGTTGACATTATTATCAGGTATAGAAGGTCTGATAATGAACTTAATATGTTGATGATAAAGACTTTTCGTAATGTTGTTTGGAACGTCAAATTGGGCTCCAACAATGGCTAAATGATCAGCATGCTAATTTTTACTCCTTGGTATTGCTATGATATTAAATGCATCAAAATCCTCTATAGAGTCCCAAACTTTGTGTTTATATGGTTTCAATGTGTCACTTTTAGTTGTATTTAGGCTTCTAACCTAATTAACTATCAGCTCACTATCCTCATATACCTTCAACTTCTTGATCCCACAATTTCTAGCCCACTCTAGGCCCTGAATCAGACCTTCATATTCTACTGCATGTTTGTACAGGCAAATGCAAAGTGAAAAGTTATATAGCACTTCTCACCCTTAGGTGAAACCAACATTATACCAGTACCAGCATCATTCCTTCTTCGTGAACCATCAAAATACATTTCCCAAACATCATTCTGCTGTTCAGAAACACCTTCTACTTCCATGACCAGATTTGACATCACCAAACCAGCCCCCTAAAACATATAATTTCCCAAACCAACATCTACAGGGAGACTATTTTCAGCATTCAAGATGTTTTTTTCTGCCCATTCATCTAATAAGATATTTAGAGTTTCAGTAATTTGAGTCTTGGATTCCAGAGCAACAACATATTCATCATACTTAAAAATTACACAATTAGCATTAATGACACTGGGCGTGTATGGCTCAATATAGTCTTTGGACAATAACTTAGATTGGATGGTAACTTTGGTACCATACCGAGTATGGAAAAGCATATGTGACCAATTGGATGATAGGTATGCTCCTATTTTGGCAGTAAATTATCCTGATAAGCACAAGGAAATATATGGAGGTAAGTCAATAATATAGATATCCTAGGATATAGAGAAACTGGGACAAGCATGTAGGGTTAAACTAGCAAATTTGACAAGACCTATTGTTTTGATAGCTGAACCATCAAGATGCACTGCGCCTTTTTCTAACAGTTCATATTTTAACCCTAACTAGTCAGCTATTTTCTTAGGCATAACTAAGCATGTAGCTTTGTTTTCCACCATACAATTATGCACCAAATTATCACCAATGATAAGTGAAATGTAAAATGGAGGAGGTTTTACATTCTTACCTTGAACTGCAGATGTTTCCTTATTGTTGGTCTTCTTTTTACCACCTTTACCAGCAACATTAGTCAAAATAGTTTCCATATCAGCATTAGCAAAAGTCACCTTAGGAGTGATCTCCTCTTTAAGTGTCCTTTTCAAACTGTCCTCTTGACCTGGAATAGCCAAAGAATCCCACATACTCATGGAAACATTCATTTTCTTCATGTTGTCTATAATGTTGAATGGTACAACTAAATATATCTTGTGTTGTGTCTTAATGGCTGTTGAATCTACATCTTGTTGAGGTTGTTCTTTAGCTGATACAAAAGTTCTCTTCAGAATACTTGGCGTTTGTATGGATGACGATGTTGCCATTGCAAGTCCTTTACTTTTATCTGGTGTTTGCTCCAACTCAAGAGCTCTTTTCTTTGCTTGAGTATTGGCCGTAATCGATGAATCACCATTCACACCACATAACTCATCTCCTTGCCAGTTAAGGAACCCAGTCTCTATGGTATGTACATCCTGCTATTGTTTGGACACATCAAAAGGTATATCCTGCTATGAAGTTGCAACATTTTGGACCATAAAGGCTTGATTTATCACTCCATTTGAACATGTAGATAGATTATGAGCTTGGTTACATGGATAACACCAATCTTCTTCTGATATCAAGTTGTTTTGAGAAGGAACTACATCTCTAACCAGATTTGCAACATTTAATGGTGTTGGATTGTATGGTTGATAAGGCCTTTGGTTAATGTTATGCCTCCCACCTTGGAAATTTCTCTGATATGGTTGCCTATTCTACTGAAATTGTTGGCCTTGATTTTGATATTGCTGATTAAAACCTTGGTTCTGTTGTTGGAATGTTGGCCTAGGACCTTGGTAGTGCTTTTTCATACTTGTTAGCTCATTACCCAAGGTATGAAATATACTCTCTTTCTTTTTTTGACTGCTCTTAATTTCTTGCAACTCATTTGATGGACCAGCTGCTCTATTTTCATAACCTCCAGTAGTAGAACCAACTGGAAAAGTGGGTAAAGGAGTCATTGGTGGTAGATTAAGAGGCATATTTGACTGGATATTAGGAAAGTAAGGCATAGGAGGCCTAGGGGTTATTTTTCCCGCCTGTATGAGACTATTCTTAGCTTTAACAACTATGTCAAAAGCTGGTGTTAGCAAGGTACCTCCCATAGACTGAATCATCACCGAAATATTGTTGTTCAAGCTCTTTAGGTAGTATAGAAAAGAATAATCTGCACTTGGCCTCAACGCCACTGGTATTCTATTTCATGTTTACTGAAAATGGGAATTGAAATTTGTCATCTACTCTTGTGGGGCCCTTTTATTGGTTATCAACTATTCTATAAGTGACAAATGGTTAGACTTGTCTTCAAAGAATTTGGTGAAAGCATCACCCAATTCATCCCATGTGGAAATGGAAGCTACAGGTAGATTCCTAAACCACTCCAATGCTTTGCCTTTGAATGAAGCTGCTAATAATATGACTCCAACATTATCTTGTATCACATGGTGAACATTGCAGAGGGAATCCACATCCCTCATGTGCTCAAAAGTGGTTGTTTGACTCTCCCCTATGAAGTCTGGTAGCCCTTTCAATGATGCTAGAGTTATGTCATTGTGTGCAGCAAGGTTCAAGGGGCTACCTTGATTAAATGGTACGAAAGCAAAATCTTTGGGAACAACCATTGCACTAATTTGTGTTGAGGCACTTGCTAAACCAACACTAGAACTTGCTAGAGGAGAGGTTGAAATAGTTGCTGAAACACTACTAGAACTTGCCTGAAAAGTACTTGCTGCTGAAGCAAAAGTTCCAAAATTGGTCTGTAATGCAGATGTCTCAAAAATATTAGAATGCTCTGTTCTTATAGTTTGTGATGCTGAATGCCTTAAATAATTTTCTCTTCTCTTTGGCATTCCCCTTCTTACGTAAAATTTTGGAGGTGAAGATTGAACCCTCTTTGTATGTGGAGTTTGTTTGATAGTTCTACCCTTCCTTTTGGGTGTTTCCAACTACAGATATTCAAATGTACTTGAGCTTCTTGTCTCAATTTTTCTCATAAAACATATTGTGGCACTGCAATCACTATTCTTTCACCATGGAGTCACTAGAAACACTTAGTGATAACCTCAAACAGGTCAATTTTCACATTGATAGTATATCAAACTAGCATGAAATTAAAAACATGGACTTCTTGTCCCTCCAGGCGTGCCAAAATTGTTAAGGCTTAAAATTTGCACCCTATTAAATTATACAAGTTTAACAATCTTACCTAACATGTGATTCATTTTTTCATGTTGGAAACACATAAATGGAAATGAAACCTCTAGATTATAGGTCGGTTCCTATTGGATAATCACCTATAACTCTTCAAAACTAACTTAAACCTTGAGGGAAAAGCAATAGAAATTACTGAAACAAACTTCTAAACTGAAGCTAAAATTAAGGAAACTAGGTGATTCACCAAAGAGTAAGAGAACTAGGTTGATAATGATGAATTCTAAAATAGTAAACCCTACCTCAATGAATAAAACACTTATGTTCTATATAGGTCTACATAAATATTTCATAAAGAGGTCCTTAATAGAATTAACAAGGAAGGAAAATCTTCACAAGAAAACCTATGAATTCTTTGGATACAAATTACAACCTACAAACAAAATACATTCCTACAACAAGGTAATAGTTGAGACAGAAAATAATAAGGAGTGATCAACTCACTTACTATTCTTATCAATCATGCACTTGACACAAAGTCATAGAAAGAAAGAAGGCTTGAACTTCAATAGAATATTGCTGCTCCAAAATGTTGTCACTATAAATTCACTCTCCAAAATGAGTTACAAAATTTTGCATAAAACAGCTAAGGACAAGAGAATGTCACAAAATCCCTCCTTTGCATAATCAGAACTAACTCTGCAAAAGAGATCCTCCAAACACTAAGTACAAACCTCTCAACCACCAAGGATCGGATGCTAGAAAAAAGGCCCCAAAAAGGGGTCTAGAAGCCATGAAAGAAGGACAAATGGCTGAAAAGTCCTCACAACCCTAAAGGAACCTTCAATTCCCTTCAAAATGGCCCCATAAATATCAACCAGCTCATAAAGCACCTTTAACACCCATGACTAAGTCTCATTTCGGAAATCTTCCCCAAAACTCTCCATTATCTCCTAAATCTACTCCAACATCCCCTAGATGCTCTCCTTATGTCTCCAAAATGTTGCAACCTCCAAGAAGAAGTCCATCATCCATTAAAGGCACCCTTATCTCTCCATTTTACATCATTATTGCTTTCTTTTAGAGATTTTAATATTTATTAATTGATTTATAGGATATATCAATTAATAAGTATTAAATTACAATATATAACTCTAAATATTTTAATAATTATTAATTGATATATGAAATAGATCAATTAATAAATATTAAATTGCAATTTTTCAAGAAAGCCATAAATAAATGTAAAAAACACCACATATATTACTTAACATTATAATTATATGCTAAAACACATATAATTATAATATTAAGTAATATATATTACTTGAAAATGCCATTTATATGTGTTTTGGTTGCGGACCTCAAGCATTATGCAAAATGCTTAAAGGATCGACAAAAGAACCCAACCCTAAAACACTTCTCATTTTTCCAATGCATTATGCATTTTGGAGAGAGCTTGAGAGTGAGGGTTTGATGCTGGAAGCCGCCGCCATTATTAGAAATTTCTCTACTTGTTGGAAGCTGTCTACCACCATTGTACCCATGAGCTTCTGAGAGCCTTCAATGGTGAGTACAAATGTAACCTGAGATGTTTTTTTACATTCTTCTTTGTAGATATTTTCATTCATGGCATGAAAGAGGGTTTCCAACTAGCATTTAAGTTGGCTCCTAATGTTGTTAAACTCAGCTACACATACCTTGAGCCCATCTTCAAACTTTGATACAACCTCATGAAAAAGTTTAGTAGCCTTCTCCTTTTCTTCCTATTGACGAGCCTCTTCTGCTACTTTTACCATCCTCTCTCTTTCATCTAGTTCCTGATCATCTTGTGTGATTCTTTCCATAGCTTCCTTCATAGTAGTAGTTGAAGCTGCAGCATCAGAACTACCCTCTACCATTCCATCCATTAAAATTGATGATTTATTCCTCCATATTGACTTCGAGATCCACCAGATGCAAAATCTTTAAGTTCTTGAGTAGGAAAATATTTAGATGCTTTACCAGATTGAATCCAATGTGCAGTCAATACATTTTAATTTACTCCAACATTTGAGTCTAACATTTTCTTTGAAGGGCCCCACTTGATAACCAATTATAGAGGTGGCCTTGAAGGTGGCTGAAGCATGCTAGGTTTTGTTCTAAGTTTAATTTCCTCCATAGTAACTAATGTTTCAGTTACTGCATTTGTGCCATTCTCAAACTTCTTTAAAGGAGATAACCCTCTTGTCCCTAAATCAGTAACATATGTAGAGTTTTCATGCAATGGTTGTCAATGCCACCTCAGGGAAGAAACTTTAGAAGATGGAGGCTTGTTATGATCTCTCACAAAATTGCTAATCATGGAGTGCCTTTTTACAGCTTTGCCTTCCACCAACTTATTATTACCACTTGTATGAGTACTATTGTTTTGACTTATTTTCAATGGACTTTTAGCTACTCTAGACTTATTCATTGGAGAAGAGGATGCACGTCCAGTTGATGAATATCCATCAAAGGCATTGATTCCAATAATTCCTTTTGTACCATTGCTTGGAAATTTAATTTCCTTAGCAAATTAAATTGTATCATGAATGATATTCCAAGACTTCATTTTATGTATCTGATTACTCTCATTATGACATATGAGAACATTGTAAAAACCTCAGCAACCCTGCCTTTGATACTCATAAGGTTTCAAACCATTCATAGAAACAAGTTGTCCCTTAAATGTATTGTAGATTTATCACTGTTTTTTGCTTTACAGGGAACAACAAAGTGAAAGGTTTCATATCTTTACACATGTCCCTTTACACTTGTTTTATTGCTCTTCTTTAGAATTCATTTATGTATAACAACACTCTTTTTTCTGAATCTCTTGTTCATAAAAATAATTTCTCCATTTTTCATTATTTTTCTAGTCTATCAGGTTTCAACTTGAGACTGTTGTCCCTTAAATAGAATTATCTTATTTATTTTGAATGTAATGAAAGGTTTCATATGAGAATTAATATGTCCCTTTAACATTATATATTTCTTTCTTGATCTTGATATTTGTTCATCAATGATACGCTGGTCTCAAACCCTTGTGGGAGCCACACATTATGTCCATGTGACATTGATCATTTTCTGCACAAGAAACAAACTCATTAGCATAAATATTTCTTCTGTCACTGGAACTTTCAGTACTCTGATGTTTTCTTCTTCAAATTCAAGACAACGTTAAAATTGCAGCATAGGCATAGAGTAATTTTAAGGTAACCAACCATTGCTTAGATCTGTATTGGGATATAACATCATTATTTCTCAATCTTGTAGGATTCAAGAGCTTGATTGGAGACTTTCAAAGATGGAATAGACTCAGGACCAATCAATCATGCCACTTCTAACTAGTCAAAGCAACAGGCAATGACTGGTTAACCTTGACCTATCTCTTTCCTATTCTATCTTTTAATTCTATTTTAATTTTGTAGGAGAAAAATAGGCTATACTCATAGCTTGTGTGAGGCTTTTAATTTGAATTGATATGAATACATGCATTTATGTTTTCAAATGAGTGAGCTCAAAAAACATAATTTATCACTGTTTAATGCAAATGAAATTATCCTTTTCAAAATTTTGCAATGTATTTTATCTTCGTTGTTTGCATATCAATAAATAAGGTCAATTTATGCAAAAATGTATCTTTTGTAGCAAAATGCTAGGGTAGTTAAATCTTGATAACACTTACGACATTGCAAGTGGTATTCTTTGTAACCGCTAAAGGCTAACTCACAAGTTCATGACCACTACCAGTTTGTGATCCAAACAACTATGAATGCGATGAGAATTTCATCATACCATCACAATAGTTGATGTATTTATGACTTGACTCCTATGGAGCTGCAATAGACACTGCTAGCAATTTTACTTGCAACCTTCAAGCCTAAGAGACTTAGACCATAGTTGAAGAACTATCCATAGATTGAAGACAAGATAATGTAGCTAGACAAGGTTCCACGAGACTCAGGAGGGTATTCCTAATTTTAAGTCTACACACATGATAAATATATCTTTGCAGCTAAATTTAGAGTTGTAAATGGGGATAATTCTTAGATTCATATGAATGCAAATTTTATTTCATCACTTGAAAAATTAATCCATTCAACATTAAACACCACTGAGAATAAAATTGTGTTACTCCTACCATTACTCACATAAAATTATAGGAATTTCACTTTTCACTTTGAAAATAATATCACCAATGTTATATGCACATCACATAACCATTCTTAATAATCCATTTGAAGACATACACTTATCATTTCATTTATTAAAATAGTTACACTACTCGTAGAATATATGAGGCAATAATAAATGGAATACACGACATAAAATGTGTCTGTAAAGTATGAATAATCCTTGATTGTTTCAACTTTAAAGTTTTTTTGTACTTTAAATTAGAGATAGTTGTATGACATAACTCAATAATGAAATTCTATATCAAGAAACATGATATTACACTTTCAAAATTCATGGCTACTTATTATAAACCTTGACTCTTTACACTTTACAATTTTACAACATTTTTCTTGCTTCCACAGAATTCAGAAGATTTGGAAAACAAAAGGACAAAGGAGAAACAAGAATTAACAGAGAAGAAGAGATATAACTAGCTTTCTCAACTCATGACACATGTCCCTTCTTAAAGATTAAATTTTTTTAGCCATCCATCATCCTTCATCTCTGGTATTATTTGCTCTATTTAGCTACTTCTCTCTCTACCTCTTTTATTGAGGAACCAAAAAAAGGTTTTTGTTTGGTGAAAAAGAGAACTGATTTAGATTGACCCAATTTAGTAATAAGATATGAGTGAGAAGCTTCCTTCTAAGAAAGATGATATATTATTCTTGAGGATTTTCTATTTCTTGAGAAGATAAAGGCAATATACCATTCACCACCTAGAGAAATATAGGAGGAAATTAAAAAACTCATGCAAAGTCTATTCATTCTGCATTTGATGATATTATTATGCATGTAATCCATGCCCATATCACACTTTTGGAATTTGGCTCCTAAAAAAGTGAAAGAAGATGAATTTGGATACCGCGAGGGAAATAAAATGAACTTGGAGCAAGGAATGGGGAAGACAAATTTGGATACTTGCAAGGGAAAGTAGACATATTTGGGATGAGAAGAGAAATTTGGAGAAAGGTTAAGGATAAAAGATAATGATAGAACAATGGAAGGGGAAAATACAAGACTCTAACCATCTCCCCTCTTAGAAGAGATGTGGGATAGTAGATCCTAGGGAAAAATAGGCTTAGAAAAGCCTACATCACCAGGACCTGCAGCCATTTCCAAATCCTCATCCCTGCCCTTAGGGAGAAAACTCCACCAATTTAGAAATAACTGCTAATGGTGGGGCCTTTAGGTTAAGAAATCCCTTCACTCACTTTTTCCATTTAAGAAATCCCTTCAACCACAAACTACAACATCAACCCATGATCCTTATATACTTCTTGCAATAGGGCCTTCTCCAGTCTCAACCTCATGCATCAAAAAATGCCACTCGTGATAAGTGTCACTATCAGCATCATAAACACACAAAAAACCATCTAACCAAAAGGGAAAAACTATATAAAATGAACACAATCTCATTCATAGTTATCTATAAATAACATTCCTCGAGGCTTCAAGTTGACTGCCACAACTTGCTAATTCAAGCAATCTCTGTACTAAAGTCCACATTTGTGAAATCTTTTCAAGTTGACATTCTTGGTTATCACAAAATCTCTTAAAAGGAATAGTGGATAGACATAATGATTCTTTGTTCTATACCACATTTTAGGAGAAAATGCATCATCCTTTAGATGTCACTTCTGATACAAAATGCATCTATCGTAACTCTGCAATCCCCAAAACATATTCAGAAAGTCTTTAATTGTGTAGAGTGGCAATCCTAGCACACATGGAAACACTCCCTTCAACATTTCTCTTGACATGTGTCACCACTTCACACAATCTCAAGCTCAAAGAACTGTGTTAAAAAATTGTCGCAAAGCTACGACTAACTCATCACGAGTTACCTTTTCTTCATCGCATCTTTGCCTGTTGTTCACCTTAAGTGCAGTTTAATTCTACGAAACCATGACATGTGACCATAGTATTTTGTGAACCCATCAAATGAAATCCACACATAAAATCCTTGCTTCCCCATAGGCCAAAACTACGTCCCACAAAATAAGCTGATCCATGCCCCTATCACACTAAAATTATTTCATTAATTCATTCACTATGTGGAATTTGGCTTTTGAGAAGCATAATAAGACAAATTTGGATACCGAGAATTTGGAGTTGTCCCCTTGAGCCATGCCCCCATCGAGACTCTTATATGAGTCTAACCAGCTCCTCTTCTAGAAGAGACATGAGATAATATGGTTTTAAGGGTGAAATGTAGGATTCTATCTAGCTTCCTTTGTAGAAGAGATGCAAAAGAATACTTCCCAAGGTTGACTAGGCTTTAGACAAGCGCACATCACCAGGTCCTGCAAACATCTAAAAAAACCTTAGAAAATTCCACCAGTTTGGCAATAAGCACCAATAGAGGGAAAATTATGTTAAAAAATTCCTTCAATCACCCTTTCCATTTAAAAAATCCCTTCAACTGCAACTGCGACATCAACCCATGATCCTTATATACTTCTTGCAACAAGGCCTTCCCCAGTCTCAACCTCATGTAATAGACAATGTCACTCATGACAATTATCACTATCAACATCACAAACACACACAAATACATCTAACCAAAAGGGAACATTTATAGAGAATACACACAATCTCATCCCCAGTCAACTATAAATAGCATTCCTCCAAGCTTCAAATCGACTAAGACTTCCATAAATTGCTAATACAAGAAATCTTTGTACTGAAGTTCATAGTTATGAAATATTTTTATGCTAACATTCTTGGTTATCACAACATCTTGTAAAAGGAATGGTGGCAAGGCGTAATGATTCTCTAATCTACACCACATTTAAGGAGTCACTTGTCACCACTTTGCACCAACCTTGAGCTTAAATAATTGTCTTAAAAATTTGTTGAAAAGCTGAGACTAACTCATCATGAGTGACCTTTTCTTCATCGCATCCTCACCATCTGTCAACCTTACCTATAGTCTAAACCTACAAAACTGCAACATACAAACATACCTTTGTGTTAACCCATCAAATGCATGATACATGTAACATCCTTTCTTCCCTATGGACCAAAGATGGGTCCCACAAAACATCTCCATAACATTTCATTCTTCCTCGCAAGCTCATGGATGGAAAACATTTTCCCCACTAATTGTCACGAGGATGTGAGAAACCATCATAGTCATCACAAATAGAAACTCGCGGGCTCACAGATCTAGCTAACTACCTTCAAAAACCACTGCGAGGATATGACAAACAACACTTGTTTACCTATTTAACATCTTCAATTTTTGACATGTGGCTCATTGTTGCTTCAATATGTAATTAAGTTGCGAGGATGTAACAAGGTACTTTATTACATCTAAGAGACAGTCATGTAGTCTCGTAACCTCCAGTCATTAAAATCAATAATAGTAGTGAGGAATCAGCTAGGAGATCACCTAACCACTAATACTCAGCCACAAGATCGCAACATTTTTTCCAGAAGAAATTAAAGCACATGAAAAATATGAGGGGTAAGTTATCGTGGAGGGGAAAATTTCAAAAGGCGTTAGATTGGAACACATGAAAATATATGGTCATAAGAAAAAGGTATGAAATAATGACCATTTGAATGACATTAAATAAGACCCTAACCACAAATATATCATGGTATATAAAATACGACTGGCCAACCAATGGACACAACATGAGAACATATGTAAACGCCTAACAATTTTAAAAATTTAAAAGTTATATAAATTGAAATGACTTAAAGAGAAGCATAATATTCAATGGTCATCTTTTTTCTTCCTTTATAAACAATCCAAAATCTAAATAACCAAAACAAGCCCACTTCAGAACTAATACCTCAAAAGTTGAGCTAATGAGAAACAAATAGAAAGGTAAAAGTAACCATGCGAATGAAAGAATAAAAACAAACATATAAAAATGCAAGTGTCATACGAATGCAAATAAAAAATTCTTCCCCTTTCCAATGGCCTCATATATATGATATCGATTCATGGTTTACATGCAAGGAAGAGGAATGGGAGAGCTATTATTTGCAGCATAAAAATTGCAAGGCAATCACATTTAGCGAGAAACCTTAACTTGAACACCCAAGGTGAGAGAATTAATAAATTTTTAAACATATTGTTTTGTTGTATTGTGTGTAAATTATTTGATATTTGTAGAGGTGGGGTCATTTTAATTTTTGTTTCTTCGTCCCTTTACATGCTCTTTCTATTGTTTTGTTTTGTTTTTCAATTATTTTGGTTTAATGGAAAACCCTTTGATATAGATTGATAAGACCATGACACTCAAGAAATTAAGAAATACATAAAGGACCATAGCCATGGGAAAAATAAGTCGACATAAGACATGACGCGGGATAACAACAAAAAATTACTTGTATTTTTGTAGTTCAATAGGAACTTTGTTCTATTACTGTTACTGCAACCATTGGAACTCTATTATGTGATTGTTCTTGCATCAATTGGACTAAATACCCTGCTTCCAAGCTCTTGGGAGATACAAAAAATTTTCCAGTATTAGGGAAACCTGCAAAAAGAAGGGCATGACTAGTCATCTTCTTCTGATGAATCATGTTCCCCACTACTACAACTACTTCTCTCACTTGCTCCTGCCTGACAAAACCCACAGCCAGAGGAAAAGGACTATCATCCTCCTGAATCCAAAAAAGAGAACAAAACTAAGCACACTAGTTTCAATAATTAAGTATTATAAACCCTAAAATCCTGGCACTACTCAAAGAATTATACGCTTTAGTTATTTTCTTTGCTACTCTTAATATCACTAAGAATTGCACACAATTTTTGATATGATAAAAGTATATAAGTAATAAAAACTATAAAACCCATGTTTCCAAGCAACCCTACACAATATTGATATAATCCTTTTCTTTTGGACATGCTTCACAGATTATATGCACCCAACATCAATAAAACAAAAACACATTGCCTTTGAAACCCTTTGCCTAAGTGACATTCAACAATAGTCATAAAAATGACTCTTCCGAAATCAGTCAACAAAGAATGAAAATCCTTTAACGCCCACCGTGTAGGTAACTATGAACAATACTTCATAAACTTATGAAAAACTATAAAGTCATAAATAGTTTTAGATTACAGTGTAAGTAGAGAAAGAAGGTTACAAGCCCTGAGACCTAGGCCTTTTGTGTGTGTATGTGTTGCAATCCACAACTTCTTTGAAGTGGACTACACTTCTTCAATATTTTTTTCTTTCAACTGAAACTAATCTCAAAACCCTAAAACCCTATTAAGCCACTGTAAATTAACAGCCAAATTCAATAATGAAAGTGTTTTTGAGCATTTACAAATTTTAAAGATTTCTTTTGCTTTTAGTTTCCCTATGTTGTTTTAAATAGCATGGATTTTTTTCCCCTTTGCTTATTTATTTTAGCATTTTGACCAACACAAGGCTCGAATGAATCAATTTTATTTTATTTAAGTACATATATAAGTTTCGCTTAAAAAACACTCAAGTGGATTTACTGCTGAGTGGAATGGTAAATGGTATGGTTTTTTTGTTGTCTACTCTTGGGAGACAAGTCGACATAAGACATGACATGGGATAACAATAAAAATGACTTGCATTTTTTGTGGCTCAACAAGAACTTTTTTCTATGACTAGTGTTCTTGCAACCATTGGAACTTTGTTCTGTGACTGTTCCAGCAACCAAGTCATAACAGAGTAACTTCATGTTCATTTTCTAAGAACTATGTTTTTGTTAATCTATACCTGTCCACTTTATTTTTTGATTCATGTAATATGATTATAGTTTTGTTTCATATGTTGTCATATTAGATATATAACAAAAAAATATTTTTGTGCATTACATAAATAATAACTTTTTATTAAAACATATTTTTTGGGTAGAACTGTTAGAATAACTGAGAGGGGGGGGGGGGGGGGGANGGGGGGTGAATCAGTGGCCTCAAAAATTAATCCAATAATCCCAATCAAAACTTATATCACAAATATAATATCCTTAGTTATCATTCAGTCCTACAAGGTGTATGCCTTATGTAAATTTAACATATATATGTTGTTAGGTGATTGTTTTGTTTATCCTTTTCTAAGCTTTATTGAATAGCAATTTATCTTTTCCTAGCCTTTACCAAATAGCAGTAAATAAACTTAGTGTTTACCGATCAATCTTGTTGTAGTAATGTGTAAAGAAAAACATCAAAGAAATGAACCATATACACATTTGACACATGGATTTTTAACGTCAAAACCCTGTTAAGGGAAAAACCACTTGGGACCGGTAACCTAAAATTTTCACTCTTCTTAAGTGATCTCGGTGAAGAGCCAACCTTGTTAAACGTTACAAACACACTGTTAAGTGTGACCTTGTTAGAGGATTTAAAACCATTGGTTAGTCTTTTGACCTTGTGTATTCACTATGTTGTCAACAAGTAAAAACCTTTTGATACTCTTGAGTATCTCAATACATTAAGGATTGTTAAATCCCACTCGGTTAAGAGATTTTCTGAATCAATGGTTAAACTAAAACAGTAAATGACCTATTCTTTAATACAACTTTACTTTGTAGATTTTTGGATCTATTGTAAGTTCATAATACCTCTTCTGATCAATGTTCTCTTCAATTTTGTTTGCTCCCCTTATTTCTGCTCGATGAATGTTGTTGCTTCTTTGTTGCTCAATGTCTATAGAATTCTTAGCTCTGTTCTTCAGTATGTATGATCAGATCTGCATGAAGGCTTCTATCTTCACCATAATTATATTCAACATTCCTCTTTTCATAATGAATTACTTGTCTCTTTATGTAGACATGATTCTGCCATTTCATCTCCTTGTGTTTCTAGTTCTTGTCGTAGATTCTTTCTTGATCCACAAATCTCACCATGCATAGCTTTAATCTTTAAAGCCTTAATTTAGTTTTATCCCTTAGATTTCTCCTTGACAGTTGGGAATAAAACTAGCTTTAAATATTCATTTCAACTGGTTGATAAAAACAAATCAATCAATCAGTTAACTCTATCTTTACCTCCTACCAACTAAGTGTTTTGTCATTTCCTAACTCGATTTTTGATCGATGATCAACTCTTAGTTTGCTCGGTCATTGACTTTAGTTGTCCTGGGGCATAACTACAGTCCATCGATGTTGTCTTCTTTTGGGTGATAGTGTGAACTGTTCAGGGTTCACTTCAGTTATGCTCGGGGTTGTGTTGCTCGATATACAATGTGACTACTTAGGATTCTCTGTCTGTTGGTGTGCACTATCTGTCGGTGTTTACTGTCACTCGGTGTACATTGGCTTTTTATGTTTCTCGGTAACATATAATTTATCTCTTTGGTTTCTTGAAGTCTATGACAATATGTATATGACCAATTAGATTATATCAAGTTGACATCATTGACAATATAATACATTAACTGATTTCATGTCTTGCATTTACTTTCTCTATCTTGGTAATCATCAACTTGTCATCTTCAAATATTCAATCAGTTATAGTTCATCAATCTCCCCCTTTGGCATTTATGGAAACATAATATCAACTCAATATGAAATATGTAATGTAGAGCATGCCATATCATACCAACTTATTTTTCTACAACCAATTCAAATATCTGACTATCAGTAACGCTCTTCTAGCTTAGATTTGATTCTTGCAGAGTGCTTTTGTTTTCTTCATTCCCTTCACTAGATAGGTGTAGAAATTTTGTATTTTGTCTCTCCCTTTGTTGTAGAATCTCTTCTCCATTTTATGGATATATATGATGCAGTGATAACTTTCTCCAATTCTCTCCCTTAGATGGATGGTTGTTCCTTTGAATCTTTCTCTCCCTTTGACTGTTCCTCTCCCTGATGGATATTTATCTTTGGATGATCATGATAGATATTTCATATGGATATAATCTCTCCCTTTGACATCAATGCCAAACAAAAATATTTTTCTTTGAATTATCACTTTGCATAAGCTATACAACTCTGTAGTAGCCAACAATTTCTCTGGTGTTCAGTGCAGATAAGTACCTTTCTATGTACTGATATATCATTGTAGTCCATTTCTAGCTAGCATTAGCATGATTGATCTTTTGATAATGTGTAGGCTGATGTAGCCTTTAAGTCAGCTTAGTGACCAGTAGACAAGGGTTGAACCCCTAGTCTATTCCTTAGGTACTCAAATGTATCTTTAGGCAATGACTTTGTGGATATGTCTGCTAACTGTTCTTTGGATTGTACATATTCCAATATCACCTCTTTCTATTGTACTTGTTCCCTCAAGTAATGATACTTTATTTATATGTGCTTTGTCTTAGCATGCATTATAAGGTTCTTTGAGATATTTATAGCACTAGTATTATCATAATAAATAATTATTGGTTCAAGAATTTCCATATTCATACCTTTTAGCAATTGTTTGATCCATGCAATGTATGAGAAATTTGCAACAGTAGCCACATATTTTTCTTATGCATTTGATTGAGATATACATCCTTGATTTCTACTTATCCATGTGACAATTCTGTCCCCCATAAAGAATTCTCCTCCTGTTGTTCTCTTTCTGTCATCTATGTTTCTAGCCCAATCAACATCGATATAAACTTGTAGCTCAAATTTTCCTTCTTTATTATACCACAAGCCATAGTCTTCAGTATTATTTAGATATCTTAGAATTATTTTGACATTAGTCATGTGTGATTCCTTGGGATTAGTAGAGAATCTTGCAACTATACCAACTGCATGTGCTATATCGGGTCTTGTATGTACTACATACATTAGTTTGCTAATCATAGATCTGTATAAGGCCTGATTTACCTTGCTTGACTTGTCTTCCTTTGTCAATTTGCATCTGGTTGCCATAGGTGTTCCAAATGGTTTGGAATCATCCATCTTGAATATCTTCAACACTTCTTTGATGTATTTGGATTGTGTGATGTAGATGCCTTCATCTTGTTGTAGAATTTGTAGACCAAGAAAAAATTTGATCTCTCCAAACATTGGCATTTCAATTTTTTTGCTTATTTCATCAACAAATGATTTGTATAGCATATCATTACCTCCAAATATGATATCATCAACAAATATTTCAGCAATCAAGATCTTATCATCAATATCTCCTTTTAAATACAGACTATTGTTATCATTTGTTCTTACAAATCCAATACTAATGAGATAAGAGTGAAGTCTTTTGTACCATGCTCTCGATGCTTGTTTCAATTCATACAAGGATTTGTGTAGTCTACAAACCATGTTTCTCTTGTTAGGATAACCAAACCCTTTAGGTTGGTAAATGTATACCTCTTCTTCTAGAATTCCATTTAGAAATGTAGATTTAACATCCATTTGGTGTACCTTGAATCCTTTGTATGCAACATAAGCAAGTAGAATTCTTACTCCTTCTAGTCTAGAAATGCATGCAAAGGTTTCTCCATATTCAATACCTTCTTCTTGTGCATACCCTTTGCATACTAATCTTGCTTTGTTCCTTGTGACTTCTGTTGGAAATACAATAATGGGAAAGCAAGATACTGAGAGGGGGGGGGGGTGTGAATCAGATCTTCAAATTTAAACACTTAAAACAAACTAATCCACATTCATACATATATGAATCTAATGTAATCTTAGATATCATCCACACAATGAAATAAATAACACATAACACAATAACTTGGTAACCCAAAAACCCAAATAGGTAAAACTGTGGTGGGGATGACACCCACAAAATTCTCCACTACTGCAGTAATAAAGTGTGCCTGTTAAGGCTACAAATGTTGATTACAAAATGTAATCTACCCTATTAAAGGTCTATCTGGTTAAGAGCTAAAGATCATTACAATCTACCCTATTAAAGGATTTCAACTTACAATAAAGTAAGCACTCTATTAGGAGATTAAGAAAGGTCTGCTAGAACCACTCTGTTAAGAGATTTTCACCTGATACAATGATTAGAATGTCTCAAGTTTCGATCCTTTGTTATGCACTCTGATGCTGATGATGGATCTCCTCTTTCCAGTACCTTCTATGATCTCATAATCTGATATAACTTTACTTTGATGTTCACTGTGTTGTCACTCTGCTTGACCTCTGTTTCTTAACAAAATAACCCTCTGTGCATTTCACTACAAAATGTAGTCACCACACACTTCGTCTTCTCTCCTTACTTACACACACAAAATAGGGTTTAGAAGTAATCTAATATATCTGTTCAAGTCTCATAGCGAGATCTATATCAACGATCAAGATCTAATACCCATACCTTGATGGTATTATAATTAATGTTTACAATAGATCATGCATAGGATAAAACAATTAAATGCATAACTAACTCTGTAGAAGAATATTAAATGCATACATAAGTCGGCCCAAAAAGCTTATACAAGTCAGCCAGATCACGTATCCTTGAAGTTTGAATCATTCAAGACATGTATACAAAAACTATTCTGGTCGGCACTTGACTTCTTTGTTGCTTGACACTTAACATCTCTGTGTCCTACTCGGCTCGGCAATGTAACTCAGCTCGGCAATGTAACTAGGCAAACTAAAAACTGCTTGGCAATGTTGCTCGGCCTTGCATAGTTTTAGCTCGGCCACAGTGATAGCAAACTAAAACTACCTAAGTGAATGACTGAGTGTTGGTCACTAATCATCAACAGGACTTAGAGATTAACAATCTCCCCCTTTGATATTAGTGGCAAAAATACTAATCATTACTTCTATTTCATTCCCTCAAAATGTTGCCTAAGTACACTAAGTACTCCCCCTAGGAATATGCTTGGAAATAATCCATACAAAAAGTTTACATGCCTTCAAAAATTATATACAAGTGTACCTATTCTGTGCTAATGTATCATACTACATCCTTTCCAACTTCCTTACCAATTTCCCCCTTGTTTTTGTCATTGATTGTTGGTGGGGTTAAGTTGTACTTATCCAAAAATTGTTTATGAAGCTGCAGGGTGGATTCAAATGTAGTATCCTAGCTTTCCTTAGCAATATTCATAACTTCCAATTTTATTTCTAGCTCGGCAGCTAGACTCACTAAACTTTCTGTAGTTGATAGATTTGCATTACTCTATGATAACTCCTTTGCAATTGAAATTTCCTTCTGTATTACCTCCAAGTGAGTCAACATGCTTGTCTGAATAGTTATCAATTTGGCCCTTATTCGACCATCTTCATCCATAAGCTCAGCTATTCTCCGTTGTGCATTTATCAACTTAGTAAGATGTAAAGAACTAGAAGTAGTATCTTTACCCAAAGTAGTACCAGTTGATCACAAATCTAACTATAGCTTCTCAACAAGCTGTAGATTATCCTTTGTGAAAAATTTAACATCACATAATTTTCTGTACAAAGAATAAACATTGGCTGTAACTTTCTCTAAAGTTTCTACAATAATAGAAAGTTCAACCTATTTGGTGGCAATCTCTTCTGAGATTTTCTCTAGAACTTTGCTCTCAAATCTTCACCTAGACCATTGTAGAAGCTTTTCATTGCTGTCTATGTCATCATCAGTTACCTTCTATACAATGTTGACTAGCTGATCAATAATTGGAGCTTGAGGCATTTCATCCTCTAAGTCAAAAGCCTTTGCAAATATGTCTTTGATGTCACGCAACACCCGCTTTTGCTTTTGTTCTATCTTCATCTCTTCCTGTCTCTTCTTCCTCTTAAGTAATTCCTGAAGAGTCCCTATTTGTTCAAAAGATAATTTATTGGGATCCCATTGTAGAATCACAATGACCTCATCTAATGTTACATCTAGAATTTGAGACTTCTTCTTCAGAACTTTCTTTTTCTTCAACTCTGGAGAACTTATGCTCGGCAACATAATACCTTTTTCTTTGACAGTGTCAATTTCCATTGCCTCTTTTAATTCTATCAATATTGTCTATGTGTTCGACATACTCCCATTTTTAGGACCAGTGGGAGTGGATGATGCAGAGTGTGGTAGATCAACCAACACTTGCATTGCCTCTTCTTCTTTAGGCTTATCAATAGTATCTATTATCACTACACTATCTAAAACTATTTTCACAACCTCTAAAATAGGTGGATTCTATGAAGTTACCTCTTGTGCATTTGTCTATTGTTTCTCTTCACCTTTCTGATCATTGACAACTTCAATTATCTCATCAAATGTTGTGGTCTTTTCTTCTTCTGTACCAGTTGCCTTAATAGGTGAATCAGTGTAAGTACCACTTGGCATATCTTGTTCCTCAGCATTCAAATTGCTTGGATCATCAACTATTAAATCCATAGGACTATTTGCAGTCAGATCAAAAAAGTTAGTTGAGTCTAATGCATCTTTGGTTTTGTCCTATTCTATGGCAATTTGATCTTGAGTTATCTATGGCTCAGGGGTAGTCTTCACTTCAACTTCTTTTGTCTTTTGCTTGGATGTCCCCTGACCAGATTTCTTACCTTTTGGAATGATCAGTCCAAAGATTTCCTTCTAGATCATTGTGCTCTACTGTACTACACCTTCAATATCATTTTTTAGAACAACTTAACCTCTGAGTTTAGGAACAAACCTACTCTTGTAATCCTCAATGAATTTGGCTCTTTGTTTTGAGGTTAACTTAGGTATTACCTTGGCTAGAGTTCCTTCCCTGATCTGTCTCTCTGTGGTAAGTGCAAATTCTGATTTTCTTGATAGAAAATCATATAGTTCATTTGGCACATGATTTCCTATCTCTGTAGGAGTTAACTTGAAAGTACTCATCATATCCAAGAGTGCTTCCTGAACTTTGTGCCTATCCATATTATTCAATTTCTCATACTTA
>MU224136.1:1790643-1825676 GCA_018584345.1 Thuja plicata | reverse complement strand
ATTTTCTGCTAACCCTAGGGAATCACATATAACTGCTGTGAAAAGAATTCTAAGATATCTAAAGAATACTGAGGAATTTGGCTTATGGTATAGAAGAGAAGGAAAATTTGAACTAAAAGTGTTTACCAATGCTGATTGGGCTGGAAATCTTGATGACCAAAAGAGAACAACTGGAGGAGCATTCTTTATGGGTGATAGACTTGTCACATGGATTAGCAAGAAGCAAGGATGCATCTCTCAGTCTACTGCAGAAGCCGAATATGTTATTGCTGCTGCAAACTACTTAAATATTGCATGGATAAAATAGTTGTTGGAAGGTATGCATATGAAGATCATAGAACCAGTAGTTATCTATTGTGATAACACCAGTGCAATAAATATTTCCAAGAATCCAGTCATGCATGCCAAGACTAAACACATTGCCATCAAGTATCATTATTTAAGAGAACAAGTTCAAGAAAAGGAGGTGATACTTGAATATGTGCAATCAAAAGAACAATTGGCTGATATCTTCACCAAGCCACTGCTCAAGGATACATTTGAGTACCTAAGAAAAAGATTAGGGGTCAAACCCATGTCTACCAGTCAGTAAAAGGACTGAAGGCTGCATCAACCATATTTTATCAGAATATCATTCAATATTGATGCAAGCAGAAGCTGAACTTCAAAGCTACATCTATATATAGAAAGGTATATATCTGAACCGAACACCAGAGTAGATTGTTATATTAATGATGGATAAGGGAAATTCAAGGAATATATTATGGATGAAAGAAATAGTTTGACAGAATGTCAGATATTTGTAAAAATATTTGCTTGGCATTGTTGTCAAAGGGAGAGAATGTATTCATATTATCATCAGAAACTCTATTCATTATCAGATTACTCCAAACAAGGAGAGATCATATCCAAAGGGAGAGAATTTGTATAAAAATTGCAAAAAAAAGACAAAGACATCAAAGAAGCAAAATAGTCAAGAGGACACAACACATCAGAAGAAGAAACAGTAAAAATTGCAAGAATCAAATCTAAGCTTACACAGAGCTTACCAGCGGTCAGACATTTTATTGGTTATTAAAAAAAACTGTTTGGTAATTTGATGAATCTCAACAATTGTATTTCATATTTTATTAGCAATAGTATAGTGTGATAACATAGCATGTTGCCATCAATGCCAAAGGGAGAGATTGATGACATGTAACTGATTAAATGTTTGACTATATTAAGTTGAAGATGATGCAAGACATTAAATTAGTTAATGGTTTTGTATTTTCATTGATGTCAACTTGATATCATCTGTATGGTCATATACATAATGCCAAAGACTTCAGAGAATCAATGGAATAAATATTATGCTTTCAGTAATGCATAAAATTCAAGTATTCACTAAGTGATAGACCACACTGACGGAGTGCACACCATCGATAAAGACAGAGATAAAATCACATTGATGCCCGACAAGCAGAAGACTGTGTTGCCCAATGAAGCAAAATCATAGGATGCCCGATGAGCTAAAAATAGTGTTGCCCAATGAGCAAGATCCAATGATGCCCGACGAATGGAGATCCCAAAGCTAACTGAAGCTGCACCGACGGAACTGGCAGTTGTCACTGACGACGAACTGCAGAATTGATCGACAGAATAGAGAGATCAAAAAATGACAAAATATTTAGCTGGCAGAGCTAAAGGATAGACTTAACTGGTTGTTTTATTTTCTTTATTCAACCACCATTAAGTAATTTATTTAAAGATGCTTTATATAGTTGGCAAGAAGATAACTATGAGATAAATCAAGAGTTAAAGCTATAAATCAATTGGGCTGGATTGTTTTTCATGCCAAGAATCAAGAATCAAGAACCTAGAATTAAGGGATATCATGTCTATTTAAGAGACAAGAATAATTCATTTCCACAAGCAATCAGATACATGGGGGAGTGAACTGATAGAATATTTTGAAGAGAAACTGATGAAAGATAAACTTCATGCAGTCCTGATCAATCAAGTTAAGGGAGAGCTAAAGAATTTTGCAGACACCGACGAACAGAAAAGCATGACATCATAGAGTAGAAAGAGTTAATTACAAAGGAATTGAATTGATACATTGATCATAAAGATATTGTAAGTAAATAGATCTAAAAATCTGCAATTCAGTTGCATTAGAAACAAGTCATTTTGTTTCAGTTTAACCATTGAAGCATTAAGTCTCTTAACAGAGAAGGACTTAACAGTCTTTCTGTAATTGAGGTATATCCTAATAGATTACTAGAAGGTTGACTCATGATAGTAGCATCGGTCTTACCTAAATCCTATTGACAATCTAAGAAGAAGGCTGATTCAAGGATGGTAGTAAGATTAGCATAAAGCCTATTGACAGTCAAGAGACTAATTCAAGGATGGTAGCATAGATGTCAGATACTAAGTGACAACCTATGTATAAAAATCCTCTAACAAGGTTGCACTTAACCATGTGTTTGTAACCTGTAATAGGGTTGGCTCCTAATAGGGCTCACTTCAGAAGAGTGAAAATTTGGGGTACCGGTCCCAGTGGTTTTTCCCTTAACAGGGTTTTCACGTTAAAATCTTTGTGTTATATGTGTATGGTTTATTACTTTATTGTTTTACATTCTACATATGCATTTATGGATTGATTGGTATACTCTACATATTACTGAGTATCAGTAAATACAGTTTACTGCTTATCGGTTATCAAGGAGAATAAGGACAGACAAGGTAAACCGACAGACAATTATTTATTTCAAGTATTTCAAAGGCATACATCTTGTTAGGACTTAATAATTTGAGAAGTATTGATTGGTGGATTAAATTTTAAATTGGATAAATTTTTGAGGCCACTGATTCACCCCCCCTCTTAGTTATTACTAACACTCAGCATATTTTTATCTCCTCCATGTACTAGCTTGAGTTTGTCCCACATTTGCTTTGCAGTAGTGCATGATTTGACATCTTCAAATTCAGAATCGGAGAGTGAAGAAGAAAATTCTATCATCAGAGAATTGTGTTCATGTTTCTCTCTTAATTGATAAATTATTGGAGGTCCAGTAGGTAACAAAAATTCAGTATCCAAGTACTGTGTGACATCATTTCCAATACCTGATAGGTGGAGTCTTATCCTACTTTTCCATGATGCAAAATTCTCTTTGCTTAACTTAGGCACATCTCTTTTACTCATCTCGTGATCTTTATCTTGAGTCTTGAAACTCCCTTCCAAGCACACTAGCTCTGATACCGATTGTTAGAATAACTGAGAGGGGGGGGGGGGGGAATCGGTGGNCCCTTCCAAGCACACTAGCTCTGATACCGATTGTTAGAATAACTGAGAGGGGGGGGGGGGTGAATCGGTGGCCTCAAAAATTAATCCAATAATCCCAATCAAAACTTATATCACAAATATAATATCCTTAGTTATCATTCAGTCCTACAAGATGTATGCCTTATGTAAATCTAACATATATATGTTGCTCAATGACTGTTCTATTTATCCTTTTCTAAGCTTTACCGAATAGCATTTTATCTTTTCCTAGCCTTTACTGAATAGTAGTAAATAAACTTAGTGTTTGCCGATCAATCATGTTTTAGTAATGTGTAAAGAAAAACATCAAAGCAATGAACCATATACACATTTGACACATGTGTTTTTAACATGGAAAACCTGTTAAGGGAAAAACCACTTGGGACCGGTAACCCAAATTTTTCACTCTTCTAAAGTGAGCTTGGTGAAGAGCCAACCCTGTTAAAGGTTACAAACACACTGTTAAGTGTGACCTTGTTAGAGGATTTAAAATCATTGGTTAGTCTTTTGACCTTGTGCCTTCACTATGTTGTCAACAAGTAAAAACCTTTTGATACTCTTTAGTATCTCAATACATTAAGGACTATTAAATCCCACTTGGTTAAGAGATTTTCTGAATCAATGGTTAAACTGAAACAGTAAATGATATGTTCATTAATACAACTTTACTTTGCATATTTTTAGATCTATTGTAAGTTCATAATACCTCTTCTGATCAATGTTCTCTTCAATTCCTTTTTCTCCCCTTCTTTATGCTTGGTGAATGGTGTTGCTTCTCTGTTGCTCAGTGTCTATAGAATTCTTGGCTCTGTTCTTCAACCTGTATGATCATATCTGCATGAAGACTTATATCTTCACCATAATTATATTTAGCATTCCTCTTTTCATAATGAAATACTTGTCTCTTTATATATACACAATTCCATTATTTTATCTCCTTGTCTTTCTTGTTCTTTCTGTAGATTCTTTCTTGATCTGCAAATCTCACCATGCATAGCTTTAATATTTAAAGACTTGCTTTAGTTTTATCCCATAGATTTCTCCTTGACTATTGGGAATAAAACTAGATTTAAATCTTCAGTTCAACTGGTTGATAAAAAAAATCAATCAATTAGTTAACTCTATCTTTAGCTCCTGCCAGCTAAGTGTTTTGTCATTTCCTAACTCTAGTTCTGATCGGTGATCAACTCTTAGTTTGCTCAGTCATTGAATTCAATTGTCCTCGAGCATCACTACTGTCTGTGACTGCTCTGGGTTCTCTGTTTGTCGGTGTGCACTATGTGTCAGTGTTTACTGTCACTTAGTGTACACTTGCTTTTTATGTTTCTCGATAACATAAATTTTATTTGTGGTTTCTTGAAGTCTATGACAATATATATATGACCAATCATATTATATCAAGTTGACATCAATGAAAATACAATACATTAACTGATTTAATGTCTTGCATTTACTTTCTACAGCTTGGTGATCATCAAATTGTCATTTTTAAACATTCAATCAGTTATAGCTCATCAAAATTATATAACAATAAACCTAATATTTATTAATTAGAACAAAATTTAATTAATAAAAATAAATTAAATTTGAAAAAACTTTCTTAACAACTAAATTTAAAACAAATATTAAATAAATTAAAATAAAAACTATATTTAAATGGGGGGTCGGGGAGCCATGGCCCCCACGGCTTTAAACCCCCGCGCAGGCCGCGGTACCCTGCCGCCCACTGTCATCCAATGGTACCACAATGGGTACTGTGGGCCCACTGCCTTAAGCAGTGGGTACCACGTGGTGCGCTACCCATGGTGGTGGGGGATGTGGTGGCCCCCGCCACCTCTTTTTCCTTTAGTTTATTTTTTTTATAGTTTCCCATTAACAATAAACACTATATTTATTGATGTTTTTTTTTTTGAACTTTTAAACTTTATTTATTAACCAAAACCAGTGTTTAAAATATAGTTTAAATTTATATATATATTTTTAAATAAAACCAGTATGTAAAAAATAAGAAAGACAAGGAGATGAAATGATGGAATCATGTCTATATAAAGAGATAAGTAATTCATTATGAAAGAGTAATGCTGAATATAATTTTGGTGAAGATAGAAGTCTTCATACATATCTGATCATTAAATTGCTTGAGAGAAAATATCATACAATGGAAAGGTATAAGATTGATAAGAATATTGAGAATCAGAAGTTAGAGATACAGATTTTCTTTGAGCAATACAAAGAAGAAAGAATCAAGATGAGAGAGCTATTGGATGAAAGAAAATCTATGGCATCTCGCTACAATGAAACAAACTATCATGCAGAAGAGATACCTGATTTGTTTGAGTAATCATGATCTACATCTAGTAATACATCTGACACATTAGAATGAAGCATTACAAGTCTGAATGAAATCAATTAACATCTGACAGGTAAAGTAAAGGTACTGCAAATCGGTCAAGAGACATAGATGGTAAGAATGATTGATGTTATGAATAATGCTAGACAAGCTGAATAAGAAAGAACATTAGTTATTTATGATAGGAGGAAGATCATTGAAAAGATGCAAGAGAAAGAATCAGAAATACAGAGACTAACTGAACATCACATTGAGATCACTAATCAAATAGTTCTTATAAGTCATTAGGCCAACCAAGTGAAAATAGAACTGAATGGGAAATTAGAAGCTATTGGTGAACTAAGGGAAGAAAATGAGAAACTAAAACATGAAGCAAGGATTCAGTAATAACATAATGATATGATCAAGAAAGCTGAAGACAACACAAAGAGAGTGGATTATTTTCTGAATGGACAAAGAAGACTCAACAACAATACCGGTTTAGGGTATACTAAGCATGAAGAATCATCATACTGAGCTGATAAAAAATATGTCTACACAAATCCAAGACCAAAGAAGCAGTCACGTAATCACTGTGGAAAACCAAGCCACACATCAAATGTTTGCAGGATCAAAGCTAAAGGTATTCCTAAATCTACTTCTATATTCATAGGAAATTGTTATTACTATAACAAACATGGACATAAAGCACATGAATGTGGTTCTAAGGTAGACAAACCAAAAAGGGAAACCTACATGGAAAAATATTGTTCTACTTTCAAAATGCATGGGCACACATCTAATGAATGCAGGAAAAAGAGAAAGCAACTATGGAAATCAAAAGAATAAGAAAATCCTTATCAACTGAGAAGCGTTGGTAACTCATATGTTTGGGATTACAACACATGGGTAAGCTGCACAACATGTGGGAGATATGGACACATAGCTACAAAATGCATGAGGAAATGGATAAGAAGGTCTAGGAACTGGACTAACTCTGGAATGGCATGCTTACACTGTCATAAGGTCGGTCATCTAAGAAAATACTGTAGAGACCGAGTGACTGAGTCAAGCACTTTTGCTAACGAAAACACTATTGAAGATATCAAGAGAATGAGAAATCAAATGTGGAGGAAATCCTCAAGAAAAGATGATGCTAGACCTAGCACCATAGTTGGTGACACCTCATCCAATGGATCTGGTGATATCACCACCCTCACCTAAACTAAACAACTAAGTATGGAACTGCACTATACGAAGCTATATTTTACATCAATTCCAATGTACATTGATAATATGCCAAATTAGCATGAATGAAGATGCACTATGGTATTAATTTTTATGATTTTGTGAATCCAATCTCATTGGTTAATACACACCAAGAATCATCAGTGTACATATTAAAACCAAGTTGTTAATGTAAACTGAGCATCGTTAGTAAACACATGAATGAAAATCAATTCTTTGCTACATACCGAGCACCGTCTGTAAACATATGAAAAGTGCAAACAAGTTGTCACTTACCCTGAGTGACTCCATTTTCAATCATTGAGAAATAGGTGAAGAATTCATTGCACCACTTAGGGCATTGTCTATAAAAGGGTGACAATAAATATCATTCATTCACCAAGCGTTTAAGAGTGAAGAGCATAGCGAAGAACAAAGAGAAGAAGAGTTACCAAGGAGTGACCACATTGCAGAGAGATTCACAAGCACATTCATGGCTACTACAACAAATTTCCATCATCTAGAGCTAAGATCAAGTGAGTATCTAAGACTCCTGAGCAAAAAGATCATATATGGAGAAGCTCTAATTTCACAAAATATGGCAACCACATCACGAGTTTCAAAGATAAAGAATGAAAAGGACAAGAAGGTCAATCTGATCAAGAATACAACCTGTGAAGAGCCTAAGTATAAATCTTTCCTAGAGGTTTCTTTACAACCTGATGATGCTGGAGCTTTCTCAAGCATCCCTCCTAGGGTTTTTCTAGTTGAAGATGTTCGAGCATATATCCACTGCAAGATTGCATAGATCGAAGATCTTGAGGTTGAAGAAGCTTACAAGAAGCTTTGCTAGTATAGAAACCTTAAAGATGAAAACAATCACATAGAGGTGAAAGGGTTAATTAATTCCCTAATGTTCCCAAAAAAGTTCAAGATCAAGTGGATTCAGATAGTACTCAGTCGAGTACATGACATGAAAATGTGGTTGGATGAACCAAAACCAATCACTAAGGATGTGATACACACAGTAACAGGTTTTCTAGTGATCGACAAGGCTGAATCCCTAAAACATCCTTCTCGCCCCAACAATAAAAAAGCAACTGGTATACTATGGGATGACATAGGTTTAAAAGTTAACTCAATCACTGATGCAGAGATGAAGTTTGATGTATGTGTAATTGGATACAAGGTATTTCAAGCTAGCTGAATGAACATCATAGCATATGGAGCAATTAACACTGCCTATAAGATTGTGAAGAAGGGACTGCAAATGGACTTATCTAAGCTGCTACTAAAGCAACAGGAGGAGAATATGAGGTCAATTAGGTCAGCCAAATCTAATTCATTTAAGTTCGGTTCACTCCTCATGTGCACATTTTTCTACTTTCAAAATTTCTTCCCATCTATCGGTAATGTCAATTGGGACACAACCCAACCAGTAATTGCACAAATTAGTGAATTCATTAAGTGACCAGGGGATAATTTTACATCAATAATTGTGCATTACATAAATAATAACTTTTTATTAAAATGATTTATTTGGGTAGAACTTGGGTCTTTCGAAAGATGAAGATGATCATCAAGATAGAGATTGGTGCAGGGCACCTCCCTATTTGATGTTTTGGTGTTGTTTAGGGTTGGTTTGGTGTTTGTGTGTGTGTTGGAATAATTTCCAAGGGGTTGGATGCAATGACAAGTTAACTTCATGTTTGTAAGAGCCTTAGTGCTCATTAGGTAATTTAGGGTCACTTTGGGCTAAATTTGTGAAATTTGATATTTTAGTGCAATATGGGTTTGAGGGGTTTTTTAGGACCCTACATATCCTATCTAGGGTCATCAAAGTCAAACTCACCCATCGAGTTGACAAGGAAAGTCAAAATGCACAAAGTGCAAAAAGTTGCTAGCAACTTTGAAAGTTGCTCGAGCAACTTTTGCAAGAGTTTGCAAAATCTAGTTAGATTTAGTTGTAACTACCCCATGATCAATATAAGAGTGTAGATTCAAAGTTTGGGAATGGCTAATAAAATTTTGGATTGCAACAATTATTCTTGGCACTTTTGTACGGATGTCTGCAACTGATTTCTTGTAATCTGCACTATTTCTTTGTTCTTGTATGATTGTGTATGGATTGGTAGAGTAGATTGGGTCTCATGGGGATGGACTGATTTCCATTAGCTTTCATATGCATTAGATAGTTTTCTTTGAATTTCATTAGGTGTAAAGATACAAGTTTTTGAAGGTCACTGGTTTGTAAGTGACAGTACAGTGTTGTTTAGATAAAAATGGCTCTACCCTAAAATCCCACCAGTGGAATTGACTAAAACCATGGGGGAAGTAGAGCTAGAGTCTGTAGATAGGGTTTTGGTTTTAATTTTTGTATTTTAAATGAATTTCCTAGGTCAAGTAGGAAGCCCTATGGCTGACTGGTGAATCTAGGTGAGCTAGGACAGGGAGAAGAAGGAATTTGTTCAAGCACTCATGAACATTTGGGAAAGAATTAGTGGCATTTTAAGATGCCCTAGATAGTCTCCTAAAAGGATTAAAAGGTGGAAGGAGGTGAATCAGAAGTTGGAGATCATTTTAATGATTGTTTATGCTGACTGGTCTAGAGGCCTAATTAATAGGCTAAAATCTAGGGCTTACAAGAAACTAGGGTTATGGGTGCTTTTAGAAGTCAGGGTTTTGGATTATGAAAATGTTGGTTGATACCTTAAAGTTTTTCAAGGTCTTATGTGGGGTCATTTGAGGAGTTTTGGAGTAATATCCCTAAAACTGTGAAAATAGACCTACTAGGAATTAGGCAATTAGGCCTCCTAGTGAAATAGTGACCAATTGGATTGGTAAAGGGTCTTGGAGTATTGGGATGAGTTTAGAATGACCTAGGATGGGTCAAGAAGAGGGATAAGAGTCTTGGTGAGTGTTTTGGAAGATCCTAAGAAGAGGTTTGGTATTCTAGGAGGAGTTCTAGTGGAGAAAACTAGGCATTTGGTGAACTAGTTGGACTAGTTAAGCCTAGAAACTTTGGAATATTATAAATACCAACTATAACTTGGAGGAGAAGTTGGTAGAGAGGGTCTTGGAGATCCTAATTAAAGGAAGATTCAACAAGGAACAACCATTGGATGGTTGGGATAGACATAGAAGCATCTTAGTGTGAGGAAAAGCTCTAGAGTACAAAAACCTCTACATCAGAGTGGTATCAAAGCCAAATTTTCTTGAAGGTTGTGTATGTCTAAAGTGGAAGAGATTCAAGAGGTAGAAAACATGCCTCCCAAGGAAATGAGTAGGGATTCCATAGTGGAATTGGTTTAGGGCCTCTTGGAGAAGGCTAGTGTGTCAGAGACAAAGGGCAAAAAGAAGATCACAAAATGGGGAGATGAGAATGATGGAGATGATGGAAGTTAGATAGAAGAGTCATCTAACAAAGGCAAAGCACCTGAGATGGAAAAAGAACAAAAGGTATTCCTAAATGCCTTCAAGTCCTTAAACAAGGATATTATGGAACACATACCATATTACTATGGCAGCGTGAATGGAGAAGAGTTGTTGGATTGGCTTGAAGCCATTGAAAACCAATTTGATTACTAAGAAATATCAGAGGAGAAGAGGGTTAGCTATGCTAAGGATAGACTCAAGGGATCTACATTGGTGTGGTGGAACATGATGCAGGATGATAGGGAAACCAATGGAAAGATAAAGATTATTTCTTGGGAGAGGATGAAAATCAAATTGAGGGCACAATTCTTTCCCACTGATTATGAGATACAGATGTATCAAAAGTTGTAGAATTTAAGACAAAAGGAGATGACAGTGAGTGCTTACACCAAAGAGTTTCATAATTTGAGCCTAAGGGCTAGGAGACAAGAAGAAGAAATGGAGAAGGTGGAAAGGTATCTCAATGGGTTGAGACAAGGGATACAAGATGAGATTAGCATGATGGCTCCTGAAAGTATGCACAAATGTTTCCAATTAGCCTTGAGAGAAGAGGATAAGGCTAGAATGAGGAATGAATTCCATAAAAGAGGAAGAGGTGGTAACAATAATAGAGGTTTTTAGAGAGGAAGGAGTAACTTTTGTAGGGGATAGAGCCCTAATAGACAAGAAGATAATCATTCTATGGATAATAGTGGGGGAAATTAGTTTAGGGGATCCTTTCAGAGAGGAGGATACAGAGGAAGAGGGCCTCCTAGAGGAAGGTTTTAGTCCCAAGGAAGATCTAATTCAGTCTTTACCAGTAGGTGTTACAACTACAACCAAGTGGGTCACACAATGGGCAGGTGTCCTAAAAAGACTTCCTCATCTTTAATGGGGAATAAAAGGAATCAGTTGGTACAAGAGGATGACACACAAAGTGTTACTTCTCCCATTTCCAAGGCACGACCAGTATTGGATGGAGAGAACTTGATGTTGAGAAGAACTTTGTTGAAGGTGCCTAACACTATAGAGCCACCTCAAAGAAATAATTTGTTTAAGACAACTTGTAGGTCTCATGGGGAGATTTGCAAAGTGATAGTGGACTCTGGATCCACTGAGAATACTGTATCCACAGAGATGGTGGATAAATTGAAAATGAGAAGGATACCTCATACCACACCCTATAAGGTTTCATGGTTGAATAAGGGTAAACAAATAGTGGTAGATGAACAAACCTTGGTAGAGTTTGAGATTGGAGAGTATAAGGACAAGGTCCTATGTGACATACTACCTATGGATGCATGTCATCTACTTCTAGGATGTCCATGGCAGTATGATGTCAAAGAAATACATGATGGGTAAAATAATAGTTATGTGATCACCAAGCTAGGAAAGAAGTTTCAGATGGATCCTTTGTTAGAGCCTAATGAGGAGAAGCACGTGGGAACCAATGCAATTTTATTGAGTGGGAAGGAGTCTCTAAAAGCCATGAAGAAGGAGAAAGGAGTCTATTGTGTAGTAGTGGTAAAACCAAAGGAGGATACTAAGGATAAAGTCAGTTTGCCACCAGAGATACAAGCATTGTTGGAAAAGTACCATGACATAGTAGACAATGGATTTCCAAGTGCATTACCACCTATGAGGGATGTGAGTCATCAAATTGACCTCATTATTGGAGAAAATTTGCTAAACAAAGAAGCATATAAGATGACACCAAGTCAAAATGCAGAGATAGCCAAACAGATTCAAGATTTGTTGGATAAGGGGTTGATAAGAAAGAGTTTAAGCCCATGTGTTGTACCTAAAGTACTTGCACCCAAGAAGGATGGTAAATGGAGGATGTGTACAGAATCTAGGGCTATAAACAAGATCACAATTAGGTATAGGTTTCCAATGCCCCAGATAGAAGATTTGATGGACAATTTGGGAGGTTCTTGCTACTTTTCTAAGGTGGATTTGAAGTTAGGGTACCATCAGATAAGAGTGAGGCCTAGTGATGAATTGAAGATAGCTTTCAAGACCAATGAGTGTCTATATGAGTGGCTAGTAATGCCCTTTGGCCTAAGTAATGCACCTAGCACATTCATGAGGCTCATGAAAGAAGTGCTAACAGAGTTCATTGGTAAGTTTGTAATAGTTTATCTTGATGATATTTTGATCTTTATCAAGTCCAAGGAGGAGCACATGAATCATTTGGAGATGGTCTTGAGGAAGCTACATCAAGATAAGTTGATGATAAATCAAGAAAAGTGTGAGTTTCTAAAAACTCAACTAGTTTACCTTCATTTTGTGGTTGTTAATGGCTGCATGAAGATGAATATTGAAAAGGTTAAGTTAATATTGGAGTGGCCTACACCTAGGTCCATAGGAGATGTTAGGAGTTTCCATGGGTTGGTCTCCTACTATAGGAAATTTGTGAGAAATTTCAGTCATGTGTGTGCCTCTATTCTTAACACCATAAAAGGTGGAATCAAATGTAAGTTTGAGTCTACTATGGTAGTAGACCAAGGGTTTGAAATGTTAAAGAAGAGGATTGCAGAACTACCTACTCTTAGGTTCCCTAATTTCAATCAACTATTTGTGGTAGAATGTGATTCTAGCAAGTTCACTAGTGGAGCAGTGCTAAGCCAAGAAGGACATCTTGTGGCTTTCTTCTCTAAAAAATTGAATGAGGCTAAAAAAAAGTACTCCACCTATGATTTGGAGTTATATGATATGGTACAAGCCCTTAAGAAGTGGAGACACTACCTATTACCTAGGGAGTTTGTGGTCTACACTGATAACCATTCACTAAGTTTTCTGAATGGATAAGAAAAATTGAATCAAAGGCACTTGAAGTGGGTAGAATCATTGTAGGCTTACACATTTGTAATAAAGCACAAGAAGGTGGTTAGAAATAAGATTTCAGATGCTCTTAGCAGAAGAGTACTCACAATACAGGAGATAATATTGCAAAGTGTAGAGATGGATGATTTGAAGGACCTCTACAAGGAGGACAAATATTTTAGAGAAGCCTATGAAGCATGTGTGAAGTTTCAGCAGGGTTTCAAAGTGGATTTCAATGAATTTATGTTGCAATAAGGTTTATTGTTTAAGGGACATCTTATGTGTATTCCTCAATGCTCCATGAGGGAAAACATTGTGAAGGAGAAACACCAAGATAGCTTGGGGGACCACTTTGGAGTGGACAAGACATTGGAGCAAGTGAATAGGCACTACCATTGGCCTAAGTTACAATCAAATGTGAGGAGATTTGTAGAAAAATTTCAGATTTGTTAGAGGGAAAAAAGATAAAGCAGCAACAGTGGGTTGTACCAACCCCTATCCATACCCCAAAGGCCTTGGGAGTGTCTTAGTATGGATTTTTTTTGGGGGTTACCAAAGACACCTAGGGGTCATGACAGTGTGTTTGTGGTGGTGGACCATTTTAGAAAAATGGCACACTTCATTCCATGCAAGTAAACAAATGATGCTTCCCAAATTTCATGTCTATTCTTTAGGGACATTGTGAGGATCCATGGATTGCCTCTGAATATTGTAAGTGACAGAGATAGTAAGTTTGTGGCTCACTTTTGGAGCACCCTATGGAAGATTCTTGGCACAAACGTGTCTTTCTCTTCAGCCTACCATCCACAATCAGATGGACAAAGGAAGGTAGTCAACAAGTCACTTGGGAACTTGTTAAGGTGTCTGACTAAGCAACATGGACAGTCATGGGATCACATTATAGGGCAAGTAGAGTTTTCCTATAATGTCTCCATTAATAGGAGTACAAGGAAGAGCCCCTTGAGATAGTATATGGGGTCAATCCTAGAGGGAATTTAGAGTTGAGGGATCTATATTTGAAGGACAAGAGGAGTGCACAAGGAGAGTCATTTGCAGAATAGATGAAGGAGCTACATGATAAAGTCAATAAGACTTTACAAAAGCAAGTGGAGAAGTAGAAATCCAAAGCTGATCAGACAAGAAGAGATTTGTAGTTCAAGGTAGGGGATCTTGTCCTTGCCTATATTAGGAAGGAGAGGCTACCCAAGGGTCAGCAAACTAAACTAATCATGAAGAAGATAGGGCCACTAAAGATTTTGCATAAGTATGGAAAGAATGCCTATAAAGTAGAGTTGCCTCCTAATTTGGGGATTTCACCCATTTTCAATGTTTGTGACTTGTACCCTTACAAGGGATCATCTTTAGACATAGGTCAGTCTACTCTTGCAAGCTTGGAGGATGATGATTGGGTGAAATATTTACCTGCCCCAATGCCATTGAAATTGGAAAGTGTACAGGATTCTAAAGTGATAAAGAAGACAAGGAAGGGTAAATAAAAGGAGTACCTCATCAAGTGGTAGGGGATACATGAAGCTGAGGCCACTTGGATGATAGATCTGGACATTCTGAAACATGGGGTCACCATTGAAGACCTCCTAACTCAAGGGACTTGAGTTATTTTGTCCAGGGGAGTATGGTGTAGGGCACCTCCCTATTTGATTTTTTGGTGTTTTTTAGGGTTGGTTTAGGTGTTTTTGTGTATGTTGGAATAACTTCCAAGGGGTTGGATGCAATGACAAGTTAACTTCATGTTTTTAAGAGCCTTGGTTCTCATTAGGTAATTTAGGGTCACTTTGGGCTAAATTTGTAAAATTTGATATTTTAGTGAAATATGGGTTTGAGGGGTGTTTTAGGACCCTACATATCCTATCTACTAGGGTCATCAAAGTCAAACTCACCCATCGAGTTGACAAGGAAAGTCAAAATGCACAAAGTGCAAAAAGTTGCTAGCAACTTTGAAAGTTGCTCGAGCAACTTTTGCAAGAATTTGCAAAATGTAGTTAGATTTAGTTGTAAATATCCCATGCTTAGTATATGAGCATAGATTTTATGTTTGGGAATGGTTAATTAAATTTTGGATTGCAGCAACTATTATTGACACTTCTGTACAGATGTCGCAATTGATTTCTTGTAATATGCATTGTTTCTGTGTTCTTGTACGGTTGTGTATGGATTGGTAGAGTAGATCGGGTCCCATGGGGATGGACTAGTTTCCATTAGCTTTCATATGATTTATATATTTTTCTTTGAATTTCATTAGGTGTAAAGATACAAGTTTTTGAAGGTCACTAGTTTGTAAGTGACAGTACAGTGTTGTTTAGATAGAAATGGCTCTACCCTAAAATCCCACTAGTGGAATTGAATGAAACCATGGGGGAAGTAGGGTTAGAGTATATAGATAGGGTTTTGACTTTTATTTTTGTAGTTTCAATGAATTTCCTAGGCCAAGTAGGAAGCCCTATGGCTGACTGGTGAATCCAGGTGAGCCAGGATAGGGAGAAGAAGGAATTTGTTCAAGCACTCATGACCTTTTGGGAAAGACTTAGTGGAATTTTAAGATGCCCTAGATAGTCTCCTAAAAATATTCAAAGGTGGAAGGAGGTGAATCAGAAGTTGGAGATCATTTTAATGATTGTTTATGCTGACTGGTCCATAGGCCTAATTAATAGGCTAAAATCTAGGGCCTGCAAGAAACTAGGGTTATGGGTGCTTTCAGAAGTCAGGGTTTTGGATTCTAATAGTGTTGGTTGATACCTTGAATATTTTCAAGGTCTTATGTGGGGTAATTTGGGTATTTTTGGAGTAATATCCCTAAAAATGTGAAAATAGACCTACTAGGAATTAGGCAATTAGGCCTCCTAGTGAAATAGTGACCAATTGGATTGGTAAAGGGTCTTGGAGTATTGTGATGAGTTCAGAATGACCTAGGATGGGTCAAGAAGAGGGATAAGAGTCTTGGTGAATGTATGGGAATATCCTAAGCAGAGGTTTGGCATTCTAGGAGGAGTTCTAGTGGAGAAAACTAGGCATTTGGTGAACTAGTTGGACTAGTTAAGCCTATAAACTTTGGAATCTTCTAAATACCAACTATACCTTGGAGGAGAAGTTGGTAGAGAGGGTCTTGGAGATCCTAAATGAAGGAAGAATAAAAAAGGAACAACCATTGGATGGTTGGGATAGACATAGAAGCATCTTAGAGTGAGGAAAATCTCTAGAGTACCAAACCCTCTACATCAGAGATCCAGATTATGACGTTTCTTGTCTAAATCATGCAGTACAGAATGATAATGATGCAGGTAAAAAAGACATAAAATTTGATGGTGATGATGGTAACAATGATTATTTTGTTGATGATGACTGCGGTGGTGATGATGATGATGATGATGAGGCAGTTGCTGCTATTAGCCAACAAAATTCATGATCATATAGACTGCATTATGGATTATTGTTGATATATCATTAGGACATGCCTCTTTTTATGCTTACTATCATATGTATCATTTTCATGGCCTATGGTACCATATTATGGAGTTGATACATTTTTATATCTACCATTTTCACTTTTATCATTTTGACATGTATCATCTTGACTTGTATAATTTTTTGTTACATAATTTATCATTTTTACTTATATCATTTGTTTGTGTATCATTTTGACTTATGTCGAATTTTGGACATGTATCATTTTCACATGTTTTTCTTATCTACTGGCATATTGGACTTTCACTTATTTTTTTTAATACATAATGATCTTATCAATATTCACTAGTCAATTTATATATATTGACAGTGGTCAATGATTTTTGGATGAATATTTGTTATGTATGATTATTATAATTTGCTGCTAAGGATGGATGTTGTCAAATTCAATTAAATTATAGATATTTTGGTGTCCACCTTATTAGCATTGATATGGGTTTAATGAGCTTGGAATAAAACATATTAAATTAATAATAAATGGAAGTAAAATAAGAAGCATTTTTAGAAGTAAAAAATGAAAGCCAAAATAGAAGAAATCTTGGAAGCAAAAATAGAATCAATTCTGGTATCAAACAAAGGAGTAGTAATGGAAGAAATTTTAGAAGCATTAAAAGAAATCAAAATGGAAGCAAAATGAGAAGCAACAAAAGAAGAAAAGATGGAAGCAAAAAAACAAAACTGGCAGTACAAAATGGAAGCAAAAAAGGGAGTGAAATTGGGAGAAAACCTGGAAGCAAACACAAGAAGCAAAATCAGAGGCAATGGTGGAAGTAACAAGTGGTATCATAATAGGTGTTAAATTGGAAGCAACAGTGGAACTGACAAGTGACGTCATAATAGAGTCAAATTGGAAGCAACACAAGAAGAAAAACCAGAAGAAAAAATGGTGATAATGGAAGCACAACTAGAAGCAATAGAGGGTGTTATAATGGAAGCAAACTTGGAAGAAACACCAAAAGAAAAAGTAGAAACAAACTCAAAAGAGAAATCATAAGTTACAATGGGAGAAAAACTAAAAGAAATTGAATGGGCCCTTGGTCTACTGGTGAAGTTGAATGGCTCACAATGAGCCCACCAGGGATCAAGTCTTGCTGAGTGCAAGGCTCCGACACCATAAGGGATGAGGCTGGGATTGTACCCCAGGCGAATTTGGCAGCGTGGATGCTCCTCAGTCCTTGGATCTAAGCCGAAGAGGTTTCAGGAACGAGTGGGCCCGTATCGGGTTCCTAAAATGTCTATGGTGGCCTTCGCTGGTTGGTAGCTCGCAGGCTTCGTGCCTTGCTAGGTTGCCTCGCAGGTCTGAATCCTCCAACAAAAAAAGAAAAAAAACTAAAAGAAAAGTGGGGATCAAACCTGGAAGCAAATGAGAAGTAACAAATAATGTTATAATGGAAGCAAGATGGAAGTAAGAACATAAGGAAAATGGGAAGCCAAATCCAATGTAAAACTAGAAGCAGAACTAAAAGCAAAACAAGAAGCCAATTTTGAAGCAAAATCAAAAGAAAAAAGTATGTTATAATAGAAGAAAAATGGGAAGCTAAATACGAATAAAAATGGGGAGCAATAATGGATGTTTTAATAGAAGAAAAATGGGGGGCAAACCTGGAAGAAAAATGAGAAGAAAAAAATGACGTTATAATGGAAACAAATGGGAAGCTATAATAGAAGAAAAATGGAAGCCAAATCGGAAGCAAAATCAAAAGCAAAAAAGACATTATAATAGAAGTAGTTCTGGAAGAAAAATACGAAGCGAATTTCAAAGAAAACCCAGAAGAAAAATATGAGGTTATAATAGAAGCAAAATGGGAAGCTAAATAGGATACAAAATCAGAAGCAACAAGGGACGTTATAATAGAAGCAAAACTAGAAGCATGGCAATAAGAAAAATAGGAAACACAATTGGAAGTAAATATAGAAGCAACAAGAGAATCAAATTTGGATGCCAAATCCAACATCATTTTTGGTACCATACCCGTTGCCAAGCGGTGCAATTGGTTTGTTGTTTTTTCGGTGCCACAAATGGCGCATGCAAGGTTGTGGCACAACAGTTAGTGCCAAACTTGGTGCAAATTGTAGTGTCACCTACGATGGTAAATGTGGCATTGCATGCTCAATGTATTTGGGCACCAACTTTTTTGTCGTTGCAAAGGCTCATTTTCAAGCAAAAAATGCACTAAAATGTGGTGCCAATTTTGCTGATATTTTTTTGTTCTATTGTAGTGATAACATTGTTAATCTAACATTCTATACTTTAGATTCAAGGTCTACTTCATACATCACTATTGTAGGGAAGATTGAATCCTCTTGGGTTTTTACTGAGGCAAGCCCCTATACAATTCAAACATCACTTTCCTTCTTATATTATGTAGGTTTTTAGATATGGAGAAAAGGGTTGTAGATCTAGGAAGATCAGACCAAGAAAAGGAGAATTAGATTCTTAGAATGTAGTCTAGACAATATCATTTATTGATATATCCCATGGTTACTAAAATAGTCTGACATAAATTTGGTGAAACTTCATGGAAATGATCAAAGTGGAAACCTAAATTGGAATTTTATCATGATATCTACTTCAAACATCACTAGTACTAGGCCATCCACTGTCATAAACCTGCACTTTCAAGCCTAAATTTTAGTGACAAGTTCCTTTTTTATTCCTCTTTCTAGATCCATACTCAAATTTTTCATATTTGATTTATAGATAACTATATAATTTGATTATTTTTTTGGTTTCACGTCTTTGTACATAGTTCTCGATTTATGTTATCCAATCACATTGAACAAAACATCAAGAAGGGATAACTCAATACATAATTTATTTGTATGGTCAGCTCTTACCTACCTCAACTGGTTTAAATTTGGACCAATCGAGTTATTCCTTAAGGAAAAGGTTGATAGGAGAGGTTTTGATCTATAGTTTGCATGTTTAGGCTAGTGAACCCTATTCCTACCTTTTTAATAATATGATATTATGGATCATGTCATGGTTGGATTAGTTAAATGGTAGGTTTAGGATTGGCCAACACTACACTCATACAAGGGTTAATATGCTTGGAGGGATGAAAGTATTGAAATGTGGAAAGAAATTAAGGATGGAATGTGAGATAAAAATGGGAAGGGGATATAGAACGTGATTTCCAATGACTAATCACATAAAAATGATGAAATTACTATTTAATTTAATGTCATTTATGAATGCTTATACTTAGACATGTCAAGGGTTATCGATTAAGGTTTCAGTATTATTTTCACTTCCATAACAAATTCAAAAATGGAGATGATGATAGGTATGATGGTATTGGGATGCAAAGTCAATGGGATGGTACAATCAATAGTATGGATGAGTAGTTGTGGGTTGTGAAGGATAGATAAAATGAATGGGTGAGAAAGCTTACCCTTGAGTGTAGGGTACACGTAGGAAACATATTTATGCACAATACTCACAAAAATAGGTTTTGATATAGTACTTGAAAAAGGAACCATTGAAATGTGTTGGTGTAATTAAGGTATTTTACCTTGGTTATTTCTCACCTAGGTACTAATTAATGTTTACTTAAGCTTACTTAGGGAATTACATAGGAGTAGTTGGAGAATTTCCACTTTATGTGGACTTATCATGTTATTATTTTATAATATCCACTTATATTGGATGGAATTTTCCACTTTGGATAATGATCCATCATTTGTGGACGTCACTCTACCTTTGGTGGGTGATCCTATTAGAATAAATGTATTGTATATAACCTAGAAGGGGGGTTAATCAGTTGTATAAAAAACTCAAGACCTTTAATCAAATTACCAAATTAATCTTAGATCTGATAGATAAACATGAATGCAAGAAAATACCACATTAATCAACACATAACACCAAGTTTTTTGACAAGGAAACCCTATTACAGGAAAAATAATGGTGGGGATTAAACCCACAAGTTGAATGTACTATGTTAAAAGTACTATACCTAGTTAGGAGTATTACAAAGGGGAATGAAAATGCATTTAGGAACACTGCCTAAAGCTCACCACTCAAATAAAATAATGATCTCAATCTCGAGGATGGCTCACTAACTTACAACAATCTCTGATATCAAAACATAGAGGACATATTATCAAAGCTCACAAACTCATAAACAACATCTCTAACATGAAAAATTAGTTCCAATGAAGTACAAAAATTTTCTGCCTCAATTGCATATTCCACTCATACATCTTCTCTCAGGTATCCCACACTGTCTTTCACCTTCACATACCTTTGAAATTATAAATGATTACATATTTATACACATTACATCAATTTATCTCAACTAGTTTGGCCAGGGACCTAATTTCAAAACATTATTTCATTACATATCAATACTCATTACAATCCATTGAATGTTGGTTAAGACATAGAAATGATCCATAACAAAAACCTCAAACATGCTCCAAATCCATAAATCATGCCACGATCCATCGCAACACGCTACACCACCAGGTTAGCCAAGAACAATAAGAACAACAACACGTTGCATGGGGAATCTTCAATTCTGATCACATAACCCAATGTGATCCACCAATACGAATAGGACACAATCAATAAATATCAATAAGCAACATGAACCACCATGACATTAATAAGAAAATATTTTTTCTCATGAATCAAAATCATCTCTGTACTGTTCATCGGGAACACTATACCATAACCACTATCATAAAATAAAAATAGCTTGCCACCATCCAAATCATAAACCATTTGAATTGAGGACACACATTCATTTCCTAAACACACCACCAGGTTAACAACAATGAGTATTGCTAAACTGATCCACTCCGATCCAAATATTGTAACATTGTCTCTAACAGAATATCCAAAATAGTTATCTCTGATAAATCCATCACAACTCTCTCAAATCATCATGCAATCATCTACCACTAGAACTAAATCAAGTAAAAACATCCCTAAACACATTACTAGCATCACAACATATGATATTCAATATAGTAGTCATACCACAAAAATCATCTCACCGAACTAACTAGGAACATTGTCTCCAACAATAGGAATATGTTGACATCAATGAAAAATATTAATGCCAACACATATATGCACAATATAAACAATATCTCAAAAATATCCCCCTTTGGCATTTATGGAAACATGTGATGTAAAAAATTAAAATCAATGCACAAAGAAATAATATCAACAACAATGCCCGCAATCAACAATATCTTTCAAAGTCTCTGTAATAAACCTTCTCAATATAAAATAATAGTGTCAACCCATTTTCTAGTTTTTCACATGAATCTCTCCCCCTTTAACATCAATGATAAAGGCACATGTATGCACTAACTCAAAGAGGCCAAAAATATGAACAATCAACTCTCAACCACTAACCACTACTCCCCCTAAGGAGTAGCCACCAAAAAAATCTATCTAGATAAATAATAATTTGTAGGCACACTAGACTGATGCATCTCAATGCATCCCTAACTCTGATCAGGAGGGGAAATCACCCCAAGCTTACCTCGGAGATACTCAAAAGTATCCTTTGGCAAGGGCTTCGTGAAAATATCTAAAATCTTCTCTTTTGTAGACACATACTCCAATCTGACTTCTTTCTCACTGACTTTTTCTCTCAAGAAATGATATTTAATAGAAATATGTTTTGTCTTTGAATGTAACACATGGTTCTTTGAAATATTGATAGCACTTGCATTATTAGAGTGAATAGTAATAGGCTCATCAATAATCACTCTTATATCTTTCAACATTTTCTTCATCCACATTAATTATGTACAATTAGTAGCAACAACAATATATTCAACTTCAACAATAGATTGTGATATACAATTTTGTTTCTTACTTGCCCATGAAACTAATCTCTTACCCAAAAAGAATGCTCCACCACTTGTGCTCTTTCTTTCATCCACATTACCTTCCCAATATGCATCAGTAAATGCACTCAATGTAAAATCATCATATTTTTCATACCATAAGCCATAATTAGTTATTTCATTCAAGTATCTAAATATTCTCTTAACAACAACAATGTGTGATTCCTTCGACTCTATTTAAAATCTAGCAACAATGCAAACAACATTCATAATATCTGGTCTAGTTTGTGTCAAGTATAACAATCCATTGATCATTGATATGTATCTAGTCTTATTTACATTAGGATTATCATCAATCTTTGTCAATTTACAACCATTAATCATAGGATTACCATCATGCTTTGAATCATCCATACCAAATTTATTCAATAACTCTTTCACATACTTAGACTGAGATATGAAAATACCTTTTTCATTTTGTGTAATCTGGAGTCCAAGGAAAAAATTCATCTCTCCTATCATAGACATCTCAAATTCCTTCTATATCTCATCATAAAATTCCTTACTCAACTTGTCATTTCCACCAAAAATAATATCATCCACAAAAACTTCAACAATTAAGATGTTATCTGATCAATTTTGAAGAACAAATTACTATCAACAATACCTTTGCTAAAACCAAGTGTCAATAAATACTTATCCAATCTTGCGTACTAGGCTCTAGGAGCTTGTTTCAATCTATAAAGTGCTTTTTTCAATTTACAAACCATATCATCTTCATCGGTCAAGGGAAAACCATCTGGTTTCTCAATGTATACTTCCTCTTCCAACTTTGCATTCAAGAATGTACACTTAAATTAATTTGATATACCTTCAAATTTATGTAAGTATCATATGCAAGAAACATCCTAACAACTTCAATTCTAGCAATAGGAGAAAAGGTCTCCTCAATTTCAATACGTTCCATGTGTGAGTATCCCTTGCAAACAAGTCTGGCTTTATTTCAAACAACTTCACCTTCTTCATTCAATTTATTTCTGAATACCCATTTAGTACCAATCACATTATTGTCCTTGGGTCTAGGAACAAGAATCCATGTCTTATTATTTTCAATTTGTTCCAACTCTTCTTCCATTTCTTTAATCAAACTATCATCTTTACATGATTCATCAATATCTTTAGGCTCAATCTTAGAAATAAAAAAAAAATCACTTCTAGCAATTCTTCCTCTAGTCTGAACACCCTGATTCTTATCACCAATAATTTGATTACCTAAATTATTTAGTTTTACATACCTGGGAATCTTTGGATTTTATTTTGCAGAAAACTTTTGTGTTTCCACTTCTTCATCATTTTCATCTTCTTCATTATGATCTACCGACACATTTTGACTTTGATTCTCACCCTGTGCTTCCACAATTTGACTCTCTTCTTCATTATCTAATTCATATCTGCAAGATCTGACCTATTTTAAAAAAAAATTCATCCACTCTAACATTTTCACTTTCAATTACATTCTTCAATCCGAGGTTATAACATTTATATGATTTTTTTTTTGTAGAATAACCAAGAAATATTCCTTCATCACATCTAGGATCAAACTTCCATATGTCTTCAACTCTTCTAATATAGCATTTACTTCCAAAAATTCTAAAATATCTTAGTGTAGGAATATGACCATACCAAAGTTCATAAGGTGTATTACTGGTTCCTTGTTTAATTTTCACTCGGTTCAAAGTGTATAATACAGTGCTAACAAATTCTCTCCAATAGATCTGTGAAACATTACCTTCAATCATCATGGTTCTACCAGTATCTAGAATAGTTCTATTTCTTCTCTCTACAAATTTCATTCTGTTGAGGGGTTCTTAGAGCATATAGTTGTCTCTTTATTCTATGCTCTTCAAAAAAAATTGAACTCAGTAGAAGTAAAATCTCCACCTTTGTCTGATCTCAGACATCTCAACTTCAATCCTATTTCAGTCTCAACCATAGCTTTGAAAATATTGAATTTTTCAAAGGTTTCATATTTCTCTTTCAAAAATATAACCCACATCATTCTATAATAATCATCAATGAATAGAATGAAATACCTTTCCCTGTAATAAATTCTTATTCTTGAAGGACCACATAGATCAATATGCACCAAATCCAAAATTCTACTCGAAGAATAATTCTTGTTCTTAAAATTAGACTTAGCCAATTTACCCAACTGAGATTCCTTACACATTGCATTAAAATTCTTCAAAAATTTAGGAGGATGTCTAAAAAATCTTGTAGTACTTTGACATAAGGATGGATGGTAGGAGGGGCCAAAGGCTCTCCCAACTACCAAACCAATTTGCAAATACAATGTGGAAGCAACAAAAACATAGTGAGAGAAGAAACAACAAAGATCCTTTTTATTAATTGATCAAACTCATTACATGTTGGGCTGTAAGGCCTTCCCAGTTTGGTCTATATACATTCAATGAATTACAAATTGATCTTCACACATGCAAGGTCACAAACCTATCTTTCAGATATTTCAATACTTAATCTTATATCCTCTATAATTGATATCCAAAATCCTACTAAGGAACTCCTTAAAAACTGCCTCTTAAACTAAGAACATAGAAACAAATATATACAAGAGTCCACTAGAGAGGTCGACACTCAAATCCATAAGTGAGACCCATATTTAGGTCCACATAGATCCCAAAGAGAGACCCCATATTAATTAAGCCATAGAAATTAAATGCAGAATTTAGCCACCAGATCCAACTCCAAAATAAACAACACGGGCAAAGGATGACAGAGCGATAGAGTGACTCGGGAAAAGAACGACCCAAGAAATAGAAAATAACTTAGGCCAAGCATACCTGAGAAACAAAAGACAAACTTGAGTAATAAAGAATGAACTCAAAAACAAGCATGCCCGAGTGAAAAAAAACCTGAGCAACAGAGTACTTCCCCGAGTAGCCTCCAAACAAACTAAATAACAAAACAAACATATTTTTGGTAAAGTAGGATTTCCAAGGACCCAAGATGCTCCTACATCAGACACTTGGGGTTACAAGAAATGATTCTCTGAATAATGTATTAGGTCTAATGTGAATTGTATCCAACTTAGATTGAGAAATCCAAGACGACTCCTCAATTGATCTGTTCTTCCACTTTACCAGATACTCCATGTATTCCGTTCCTCTTGTACTTCTGCCAATTCTCTGTTTCAAAATCTATTCAACTTCCTCTATCTATTTCTTAGGATAATCTCTTGGTATTGCCACTTCTTCATCAGGTTCATGATATTCATACAAGTCTAAAATATTGAATATAGGTGATATTCCATGTCATCAGGTAATTCAACTTCATAAGCATTTCCATTGTCAAATCTTCTTAGTATTCTGCAAGGACCAAATTTATTCATCTTTAATTTAACATATGTTCCAGTAGGAAATCTTCCTTTCTTTAAATGACCCATTACTACATCACCAACTTCAAATGTTTTATGTCTTCTTTCTTTGTCTGCACTATCCTTGTATTTCTGATTACTTTTCTCCAGCTTTTGTTTTACATCCTCATGCAATATCTTCGTGAACTCAAAAAATTCCTCTGATTTAGCACTTCTTTTCTCTTCTCCAATAATATCTCTCAAATATGATATACCTCTCAGTTGCATTCCATGAACAATCTAAAAAGGTATCTTTCCAGTACTTCTATTTACTAAATTGCTCTATGCAAACTCTGCTTGTGCTAACATCAAATCCCAATTACTTGGTGTGTCTCTAACTAAGCCTATCAACAAATTACCCAAACTTTGGTTTACAACCTCTGTTTGTCCATCAGTATGTGGATGAAATGTAGAACTAAACTTCAACTTAGTATCCAACTTCTTCCAGAGTGTTCTCCAAAAATAGCTAACAAATTTACTGTCTCGGTTAGAGATGATACTCCTTGGTAATCCATGCAATATGACAATCTCCTTAAAGAAAATATCTACTATATGCACTACATCTGACATTTTCTTACATGATATGAAATGTGTCATCTTAGAAAATCTATCCACAACAACAAATATGGAATCATTACCTCTTGCTATCCTTGATAAGCCAAGAACAAATTCCATGTTGATATCACTCCAAGGTTTCTCAGGAATAGTAATTGGTGTTTACAAACCAATATTCTCACTTACTCCTTTTGCAACTTGAAAACTCCACAACTTTTCACAAACTTCTGAACATCCTTTTACAACTGAGGCCAAAAATACATTTCCTTAAGCAAACTCAATGTGTTATTAATACCAAAATGTCCAACAAATCCACTACTATGTTTCTCCTTAATCAAATTAGTTCTCATTGATCCTCTTGGTATGCATAACTAAATACCTTTGAACAATATATCTTCCTGAATGAAATAGTCTTCATACTTACTTGATTGATTTGAATTAGGTGCTCTGCACACTCTCCACTACTCACAAAAATCAGGATCACTTTCATACAAACTCTTCATGTCATCAAAACCAAGAACTTCAATTCTCATTTTAGTCAATAAAGATCTTCTTCTACTCAATGCATCAACAACTCTGCTAGAAAATCCACTCTTATGCTTAATCACAAATGTGAAACTCTGTAAATACTCTACCCATTTCATATGTCTCTGATTCAACTTATTCTGACTACCCAAATATTGTAAAGTCTTATGATCAGTATATAACACAAATTCATTTGGCATCAAATAATGTCTCCATTTCTTCATATCTTGAACAATAGCATATAATTCTTGATCATAGACAAAATATTTTCTTTTAGCATTATTCAAATTTTCAGTAAAGAAAGCAACAAGTTTTCCTTCTTGAGTCAACACAGCTCCAATTGCACTTCCACTTGCATCACACTCAACTTGAAATACCTTATTGAAATCGGGTAATTCTAACACATGTAATTCAACAACATTTATCTTTAAAGCCTCAAAACTCTTATCATCTCCATGTGTCCATTTTAATTCTCTTTTGTCTCATCTCATTGTCTTAGTTATAGTATTACAAATAGAACTGAAATTTCTGATAAAATTTCTGTAAAAACTTTCCAATCCATGAAATTATCTTACCTCACTGAGATTCTCAGGTGTAGGCTAACTAAGTATAGCTTCAACCTTCTCATGATCCATCTTTAAACCATCAGCTTAAATCACAAAACCTAAATACATAAGCTCTTCTTTCATGAAGGAACACTTCTTCAAATTTATCAGCAACTTTTCCTCTTTCAATCTCTGCAACAATTGCCTTATATGCATCAAATTCTCTTCTCTAGTCTTATTGAATATCAAAATATCATCCAAATATACAATCACACATTTATTCAAGAATTTCTTCAAAAGCTCATTCATTAACCTCATAAAATTACTCGGTGCATTAGTTAAACCAAAAGGCATAACCAACCACTCATACAAATCTTCCTTTGTCTTGAAAGCAGTCTTCCATTATGTCATCCATTCTCGGTATAGGAAACCTATACTTCACTGTGATCTTATTGATTTCTCTGGAATCAGTGCACATTTTCCATTCTCCATTCTTCTTAGGTGTCAATACCACAGGTACTGCACATGGACTCAAACTTTCTCAGATCAAACCTTTGTTCAACAATTCATGAACTTGTCAGTTAAGCTCTTCATTCTTGGTTGGTGTTAACCTGTGTGGTGATTTATTTGGTAAAATAGCTCCAAGAATTAGATCCATATAATGACTGATATATCTCATTGGTAGAAAACCATTAGGTACATCATCTGAAATGATCTCTTCATATTCAATGAGTAAATTATCAACTTCTGCAGGAATGTCATCTTCTGTATTCTTACTCGGTTTGTTAGGAATCACAGCATAACAAATATCATTTCTTTTCTAATCCTTAACAAACTATCTACCTTCCATCAAAAAAAATTTCACAGATGTACATATCTCACCAATAGATTCTTCGACCAAAGGTAACAAAATTTGCTTCTTACCATCAACCCAAATAGAATATCTATTCAATCTTCCATCATGTATAACATGTCTATAATATTTCTAAGGTCTACGTAAAAAAAATATGACCACAATCCATAGGCATAATATCACACAACACCTTATCATAATACTTTCCAATTTTTAGATTCACAAAACATTGTTCACTTACCATTAATGTATGCTCATCCTCGATCCATGAGATCTGATAGGGCTTTAGATGCTTCATCCTCTCCAGCTGTAACTTTGTAACCATTTCCTCATATGCCAGATTCTATGAGCTTCCACTATCAACAATCACCTTCCAAACTTTGTCTGTAACTCTAGATCTGGTCTTGACCAAACTCTTCCTGACAAGATCTTGCTTATCCTTTTCACTCCATAGTATCTTTCAGATCATGATATTTCCTTCCTTCTCAACTTCATTTGGTGACTCCTCTTGCACCAAAGCATTTCTTCTACTACCAATCTTCTTGCTTGTATGTGTACATTCACATGATTTATGTCCTTCTTCACTACAATTGTAGCAAGTTACTTGGAGCCCTTTTCTGCTACATCCACTTTTGGAGTAATTGCCTCTTCCTTGGTACAAACTTCCACCTTTCCATTCAGTCTTTCCCTTGTCTTGAGATGTGCTTGAATTCAACTTGTTTGGTTCATATCTACTATTTTCACCATGAGATCTACCTCTTCCTCTAGGGAATCTACCACCTCTGCCTCTTTGTCTTTGTTCATATCTTTTGTTCAACTTTTCCTCAGCTTTTAGGAAAAATTTATATGCCTCCTCAATGCTTTTCATCTTGACCAAAATAATCTCATCTTGTATAGAACTTATCAATCCATTCATATATCTTGCTACTCTTTCTGCCTCATCTTTAACATGTCCAGATCTGATGTCCAATCTATAGAATTCCTCAGCGTAGTCTTTTACAGATTTGTCTTTCTACTTTAAACTTTGCATTCTCCTAATCAAGTTATTTTAATAATCACAAGGTAGACACTTGCCTTTACATTTGTTTACCATCTTATCCCATACCTTGATTTTGTCTTTACCTTTCTTCTTTTGATCCAATTGTAGATGTTCCCAACATAAGGATGCATGACCTTTCAACTTTGTGCTTGCAATCTTCACTTTCTTTTCCTCTCATACATTCTCATATTCAAAATATTTTTCCATCTTAGTTATCCACTCAATTAATTCATCAAAATTCAATTTTCCACTATACTTAGGAGGATTAAACTGAGATGTGGATTTCAAAATTATCAATTCTCACGGGAATCTTTCCTCTTCCTGATTCATCACAGGTGCAGGTGCAGGTGCAACTTCACCTTGAACCTCTTCCAATTCATCATCACTAACATCTTCAAGATTTCTTCCTCTATGCTAGGCTATCTCAGTAGCTTCCAATCTATTATCCATCTATCTAAGCATATCAACTAGACCTAGATCTATATTTTCTATCCCATAAACCATCTTGAATCCCTCTGCAATTGTAGGTCAGATCACAATCTTCTACCCCACAATAATGTCACCAACTAGGGTTAGGGTTTACAAGAAGGAACTTAGATCTCACCAATGCTCTGATACCACCTGACGCAAGGATGGATGGCAGGAGGGGCCAAATGCTCTCCCAACTACCAAACCAACTTGCAGATACAATGCAGAAGCAACAACAAAATAGTGAGAGAAGAAACAACAAAGATCCTTTTCATTAATTGATCAAAGCCTTTACATGTCGGGTTGTAAGGCCTTCCTAGTTTGGTCCATATACATTCAATGAATTACAAATTGATCTTCATATATGTGAGATCACAAATCTACCTTTTAGATATTTTAATACTTAATCTTCTATCCTCTATAATTGATATCCAAAATCCTACTAAAGAACTCCTCAAAAAATGCCTCTTAAACTAAGAATATAGAATCAAATATATACAAGAGTCCACCAGAGAGTTTGGCACTCAATTCCATAAGTGAGACCTAGATTTAGGTCCACACATATCCCAAAGAGAGACCCCATATTAATTAAGCCACAAAAATTAAATGCAGAAGTCAGCCACCAGATCCAACTCCAAAATAAACAACTCAGGCAAAGGATGACCGAGCGACAGAGTGACTCGGGAAAAGATCAAACCGAGCAAGAGAAACATGACTCAAGCCAAGCATACCCGAGCAATAGAAGACAAACCCAAGTGATAGAAAATGAACTCAGAAACAAGCATGCTTGAGTGATAGAAACTCGAGCAATAGAGACCAACTCAGAACAAGCATAACCGAGTGACAGAGCCTGAGCAATAGAGTACTTCCCTGAGCAGCCTCCAAACAAACTAAAGAACAAAACAAACATATTTTTGGTTGAGTAATATTTCCAAGGACCCAAGATGCTCCTGCATCATACTTATCTTCACAATGTTATCAAATTTTACATGACAAAATCTCTTATGCCACAACCAATTGTTGACAATCAATCTTAGAAATTAGGCATCTACTTTCAGAATTTTTCAAATGAAATACATTACCTTTTGTCTTTCTTCCTATAGCAATCTCAATTCCAGAGCTTCCAATAATTTTTCACATTCCATCCATGAATTGTAGGTTATCCTTTACCAAATAATTTTCCAACACTCAAAAGTTTATATTTCAAGCCTTCAACATATAGAACATCATCAATATTAGTCTTATAATCAAGAGTAATAGAAAATTTTCATTTGATCATGCAAGGAGTATCATCACCAAATCTGACAATACTACCATCATACCTTTATAATTTCACAAATTTATTTTTATCTTCGGTCATGCATTGTGAACATCCACTGTCAATAACCCATTCATCCTTTTTATCTACATGCGAAACTAAGGCTTTCTCTTCATTCACAAAATTAGAATCAAAATATTTAATAGAAATAAACACAATCTCATCTTCACTCTTTTCAGATTCATCATTAGACACACCTTCAACAACAACATAATAACACTTCTTCTGATATTTAGACTTGAATTTATTAGGCTTGTACTTATTCTCTCTATTAGGAGATCATGAAGTAATATGACCAATCTTATTACATGAAAAACACTTTAAAGGCAACTTTCCTTGATACTTACCAGATTCCTCAGGTACTTTATTTACAATTAGGGCTTCAAGATCATCAAGCTCTCTTTATTCTTTCTCAATTTGTTCCCATTCCTTACCATACCTACCAAGCTTAGATGAACTTTCTCCAGAATCATATATTTTCTTATCCTTAGAAATAGTAGCTATAAATGCAGTTTCAAATTTAGGAAGACTATCAACAAATTCTCTCATTTCAAAATCATATAACTTACCAACCAATGTATCTCTTGTCACGGTAGTCATAGTTTTGATTTCTTCAATAGAAGCATTTTTATGATTCTAAGGAGGCAAGGATCTTTGGATCTTAGAAACAATATCACTCACATCCAAGGTTCCACCACCATATGTAATTTCAAAAACAAGTTCGGTGATCTTAGTGATGTAATGACAAGTCTTGCTCACAACCCTATCTTCTTCTAGGGTATCCTATAGGCCACTTCTCTAGCCTATTAGGGTTATTAGCTAACCCTAATCCTCCAAGGATTCTTTCCCCAAATCCTTCTCCTATCCAACTTTTCAACATCAATCAAGTAATCAACTCAACTCACCACATGCTCCATAGAGGTCTTCTTGCACCTTTTATGCTAATTGATCCAAAATTGATCACAACCAAACACCAACAGAGGAGGAGGATTTTAGAGAGACAATTGAATCCAACTCAATGTCTAAGAACACAATTTGTAATGAAATACTAATCAAGTTCAAGTTCACACTCCAAACTCACCCAAAGCAGGGCTACAAGCATTAGGCCTAATTAGGCACCTTTCTTCATATAACTTCAAAAACTTCTAAACAAAGTGAAAAACTAAGTCCATATCCAAACACCCTTTTCAAATACCTTTAAGATTTTCTAGGTCTTACCTTCCCAAACTATTTGTACAGAGGGTTGCTACTTTCAAGCCTATAATTAAGGGTTTCACCATTTATTAGACTTACCCACAAGGGTTTAAGTTTTTACCATGAAGAATTGATCACCAGAACTTCCCATCAAATTTGGCACTTCTCTATACACACTTCCTCCTCTCCACATCCTCTGATTTAAGCTACCAATGCTTTCAATCACTCATTTTACCTCTGTAACTCACTGTGATCCCTAGCCATGCATCTCTGGCTCACCTATGGCATCACTAAAAAATTAGTAAATCTGCTTCCCAGGGCCCATCCTTCCTCACATATAGTAAAAGGAGTTACCTCACCCATTCCAAGAGCCCATACAAGTGCCACAATGGAATGATGAGCTATGACCCCATTTGCAAAAACTGCCTGGTTCAGACCAATGACAGTGCAGAAAACAAAACTATTTACAAAAGAAACTAAACTAGAACTAAAACACCAACTAACCACATACAGAAACAAGAAATTACATCAACTAACTCTTGCACAACTCATAGTGCATATTTCAATCCATTAAACACCAAAATGTCTACAAAATGCTTAACTATAACTGGTTTTTCAAATACACAGTCCATACACCAATTTTTCAAATTCATCCAACCCCACCCATAGGTCGGGGGTGTAACACCCCAAAAATGGCATCTTGCAACTCTAACCAATTTTGTTGCATTTGTTATTCTTCTGAATCATCAAAGTCCTATTGTACTAGGCAATTCTAAGTTTTTAACTGACTCTACTCGACCTGAGTGTCAAATGTAGAAAATCCTAAATCTACATTAATCATACATCTTGTTTAATTCTTAAATATCTACTGGCTAAACAGACCTGATGATCGAATTAATTTAAATATAAAGTCCTAGCACTTTAATTAAATTAAATTCACCCTCTTTAGCTGAGACACATAAAAAGGGAATTAAATAATATTTAATTATTAAATAAATATCCTCATTTCAATAATTGAATTTAATTATTCAGATAATTGAGAAAAAGCAATTATGAGGTCATATTTATTTAATTAATTGGATAATCTCTCAAAAAGCTTTCTTCTGTTCAGAATTGGAAACTTCTCTTTAATCCTGCTTTAAAGAGAGAAAAATAGATAAATCAAATAAAACAATTAAATCAAAGAAAGAAAACAACTAAAGCAGAGAGATAACAATTTATTGAATTCTTTTCAATAAAGCTTTCTATTTTTAACTCGGTTTTCTATCTGTTTTATTTCAAAGAGGAAACTTTCTGTTTTGAACAACCTCTGAGTCTATAAAAGAACTCTCATTCTTCATTCAAAGCCCCCACTCATTTTGCATTGTTAGAATACTGAATTATTGTCTCATTTTCTTGCTAAAATCATATAGAATAATTTCATATTGTAATAGACTAATTTCAATTTCTAGAATAAATTGCATTTGTTATCATGGCTTAGATCATCTCATATCTTTCAATTCCTAGCTTAATCTTGCATTGTATTGCATTCATCATGGTAAATCCTTCGTTCTTATATTGGTCCATGGTTGTGAGCCTCTCGTTCTGAGAGCAATTTCAAAAACCCCGTCTGGATAGAAGGCAATAGGTTGAATCATGCAGGCAGGCAAGATGAATAATCTCATATTCACTCTTGTGTGTACCTGGTGAAGAAGGACTATGTTGAAGTGTGTGGTTGATTAACAAGGCCAAAATTAACACATACATTTCTGGCACCCACCGTGGGGCAGGTACATTTCTGTTCTGGCCTCATTTCATCTCATATTTTTCATTTTTTTGCATTTTTTCCGTACTTTCGTACAAGTTCTATTTTAATTTCGTGCGAACTTTCTTTTCATCTCACATGAACTTTCTAGTTCTTCATGTGGCTCAGAGAACTTCTTCGTGCGATCTAGGATACTTTATCATGCAAAATTGCAGACCAGAGCTTTCAGTTTGATATATTTTTACCTCAGTTTTCTAACCACCTGTTGTTTTCTGACATTTGTGTTTCTCTAATTTTATCTTTTGAAACAGCATAACAGTGGTTTGCAGGACGCTGAGACAAAGAAAGCCATTATAAACTTCTGACATGTTTTTTGCAGGACGCTGATATGAAGAAAGGCATTACAAAATACTAATAGGTTTTATTGTAGGACATTTGTTGAAGACCTTGCATGTTCTCATAACTTCTTATATATGTTTTTAGTAGTTAAAACACACTTTGGTTGGTGCTTAAAATGAATCACTGTCTTGCGTGATTGAAGTGTTTTTTAGATTGTAATCCTAATAACTACATAAATGTATCCTCTCCCCTCACCTTTATGGATCTTGGGTATAAGAGAAATTCATGTGATTCTTCTAGAGTGGCTACCTCCTGAGAGCTTTAGCAGAGCCGGTGAGAGTGGATGCCCAACCAGTAACAGGCTAAAGCCAAGCCCTTTCGAATTGGTATACAAAAAATGCTATTGTGATTAATGTCACAATAGACAATTGTGAATTCATTATAGCAACCAAAATATCCTCCAGTACCCTAGTGGTGCGTTAAAGTCCCGACATCATTAAGGTGAAAGCCTTGCTTTGAACGGATTGGGAGAGCCCCCTTTATTGGGAAAATGACTTGATCACAACCACCTGAACAGATGAACTTACTACAAACTGTTGTTCTAGTTTTCCAAAAACCCTCTA